>CAUJRU010000320.1:670000-919125 GCA_963277665.1 Viscum album
ATCGAGACGGTCGTTTCGGTATACAATACTCAAGGTACACCTTCCATTTCGGGAGCCTACGGGGTTAAAACTCCATATTTAAGCGTGCTTGGCCTAGAGAAGTGATCAGGATGGATGACCTCCTGGGAAGTTTCCCAGGGTGGGTGTGAGACGGAAAAGTCAATAACTCTCAGACCGGACGTTTGATTGACGCGCCGTCTGTTGCGTTGAGTTCCTGTTGACGATACAGAACGTTTGGCATCCTCCGCCCGAGAATTGGATGCAGATGGATAGTGGCCGAGTTGGATCGCACCGAAATCCAACCGGGCCCCTGGAACGGAAAAGCTGATATCTTTCTGACAGAACGTCTATTTGACGAACCGTCAGCGGTGTTGGTATTCTCGTTGAGAAACGGTCCCTATGAGTATACCCTATGAGATTTTGGGGTACAGTTGAGATACGGCCGGGTTTGGTTCGCTCACGAAACCAACCGGGCCCCTGTGACGAAAAAGCTAATAACTCACAGACCGGGCGTCCGATTGCCGTGCCGTCTGTTGCGTTGAGACCCCTATGATGAGGCGGTCCTTTGAGATACTTCTTCGTGGGAATATGAGACACTTGGAGTATCGACCTGTAGCTCGTGGAGAGGACCCACCCAGAGACGAGTGTGCGGAGTACGGAGACCGTGTAGCTGGCTGAGACCTGACGACTGCTTGACCGACTCGACTTGGAGTGAGTCGACTAGCCCAGTGGACGGAGCACTACTTTCTGAGGTGCAGACCCATGGCGGATGGAGCACTACCTGTGTGACAGTGCAGAACCGCGGTACTCGTCTGGAGAGTACCTCAGCAGGCTACTAGGGGATGTGCACTACTGTGTTTGGGTGACATACCTCGGCGGGAAGCACTACTGTGTCTAGGTGGTTGACCCGCATTACTCGATAGGAGGAGTACTTCAACAGTCTTAGGTTAATGAGCAGTACCTCGGAGTCGTGACAGGACCATTGTACACTCCAGAGACAGAGCTCTTCAGTAGTTACGGTTTCGATTAGGAAAATCCTGGTTTGAGCTGAGACATCAGTCCTTGTGTTTACCTCATGATTGAGATGGGTCACTTCCTAACTTAGGTATATGTATGGGCATATACCTGGGTAGTGGTTATCCGTTGATTTCTCAATCCTTGTGTTTCCTCATGATTGAGATGGGTTACTTGATAACTTAGTTATATGTATGGGCATATACCTAAGTAGAGGTTATCTGTTGAGATCTTCTTTGTGGTTATCCTTGTTGGTTTAGTGAGACCTTGAGGGTCTCGGGGTCCCTAATGAGTATCGTTATACTCACCCCTGCATGGGCTATGCCCGCACCTCGTTGTGTTGGTTGCAGACGACGGGCAGTGCTGACGGAGGCCGAGTGTTCGAGGACTGGATGGTACCCCGAGGTGGACTACATGACGAGTCAGTACCCGGAGGTGGACTACACGACGTGACGACTCACAGAGGAGGTTGACGGACGAGAGCGTGGAGGAAGCTATCTGTACCTACCCTTCAGGTTGGATCCGTGGTGGGCGACCAGGAGCTGCGCTATCTGTACCTACCCTTCAGGTAGGATCCAAGGAGGACGACCCAGGAGCCGCTTCCGTCCCACCAGCTGTTGCCTTTTTCTGTTGTACTTTGTTCAGTTGTAGTTGTACTTTCTTTTTGGTTTGTATTCTGGCCCATTTTTCCTTTTTGCACTTCACTTTATAATTAGTGTTTACTTCCGCTTATACTCTGTCGTTTTTGTTTACTTTTATAAAGGCAATGCCTTCCCAGTTATCGGGATTTTACGCCTTTGGTGCTAGTCGCCAGCCCCTGGCCTATGGAAGGCGGGCTTGGGGTAGTCACGGCACGAGCACCGAGGACGGGTCATGACAACTTGGTATCAGAGGAGTTCGGTTCTACCGCAGAACATATGACTCTGACTTTTTCTTTCTGTGAAGCAATAATGTTAAGAGTACCGAGTGTGGATTTCAGTTCAGGGTGTCCGGTGTTGGTGCGGGTGGCCGACGTATCCATACACCAGGACCCTGACAACTGATTTCCGACATTGTGCATGAAAACACTGATTGTGTGTGTGTTTTCAAAGGTTTTTCCTTAAAACAGTTCAAACCAGGTCAGCTCACCAGGTATAAACGTTTGACTGTGTCACGATGTTTCTTTCAAGATGCCTTTTCACGGACGACCAGCTAGAGCCCAGAGGGATGTGCGTGCTGACAGCCTGTCGAGTGATGAGGCATCGGTACAGGGCCCTCTTGCCGTTGAGGCACCAACGGTACTACTACCCGTTGGGCTACCGATGCCACCAGCCCCACCAGTAGGCGATGCACGACGCTTGAGCACGCTGCACAAGTTACAGCGCCAGAGGCCACCCAGGTTCCGGGGAGAGACGGACCCGCAGGCGGCTGAGCTTTGGCTGGAGGCTGTGGTGAGAGTCTTCAGGCTAGTAGGGACGCCGACAGACTTCATGGTGATCTTTGCTACCATCCTCCTTCAGGCAGCAGCAGGCAGGTTGTGGAGCCACTTGTTTCAGTTTTGCGAAGGGATGAACTTCGCATGGGAAGACTTTGAGACCTTCTTCAGGGTGGAGTTTGTGCCAGTAGCTCTACACCCCGAGCCTGTACAGGAGCTTCTGCCTTTGTCGCGTGTTTTTCGATCAGTAGCCGAGTCATCTGTGGGCAGTAGACAGATGATGCAGAGGTACAAGAGGACCAGACTAGTAGTTGGACGATCTCGGGTTTTAGGACCGGTGGTGCGGGGCACCCGAGGTGGGGTCAGAGCTAGGCGTGCCAGAAACGGACAATGTTACTCCTGCGGCGGGAAGTGTCACCTGGAACGTGACTGCCCGACTCCTCGTATGGTTGATCAGCGGGTGTTGGAGGAGCCACCGAGATAGAAGCAGCGGCTGGTGCTTGAGAAACAACCGAGTAGTGGACAAGGCAGTAGAGCTCCGGGAACAGGTGGACAGGAGAGGAACTAGTGGATACGTCCCTTGTACTTCTAGTTCTATTTTGCTGTTGTATTTGTGTCTTGTACTATGAGCTGCAATAATAAAAGTACACTTATCATTGAGATGTTTTCTTTCCTGTCCTTTTGTTTGGTTGATATTGAGTGGTCCCGGTTAAACTGTTGACTTGATCCTCACTTTCGAGATTTCTACTGCAAGGGACCCAGTGACCTCACACTGATGCCAACAGTGTGACTCGACCCTTGGAGGCGAGAGTGACATTTGGATCTCTTAGTAGTTACGTTGAGGCCTTACGACGTCATCCATGGCATGAATGCATCATTTATGTCAGGATTGACTGTATTAGGCAACGAATGTGGTTCATCCAGGGGATGAGATCGGGTTTCTCTTATCTGCAAAGAAGAAATCATAGTAGCTCTTGTGAGACTAAATGATGTCCAGGATATCCAAGAGAGGATGAAGACTGCACAGTGCAGTAAGAAACAGGAAACCGGTGCCAGTCTTAGAGACTCGGGCGTGTTAAAGAAGAGGAATCTTAAAGGAGAGATGAGTCTACGAAGCAGCAGACGTGGAGGCAGAGCTAAGAGAGAAGCATGAGGTGGTGTACATCCTAACATTGTACAACCACCCGCCATAGTTATTCCTGCCAGGCTCAGGGAGCTGGAGGGCGGAGGAAGAGTGCGGCTGCATGCGGTCAAGGAGTGTGACCCAATGGCTCTAGAAATGATTCAAGGTACAGTCTGTGTCCACTACTAGTAGTTGTAGTAACGGACGTCGATGTGAATCATTTCTTGCTTTCACAAATCTTGTTCCAGACCTAGAGTTTCCAGTAAGACGTGGACTTGACCCTCACGTCTGGAGATACCTTGGGAGGAGACTTGATAATCACACTTACACCGATGGTGTGGTCAGACCCTCGAGGCCAGAGTTTCGGTTGGAATCTCTTGGTGACAGCGTCGAGGCCTTACGACGTCAGTTTGAGTATGGAATGGGCCATAACTATTCATACTCAAATTGACGGTTTTAGGCAAATGTTGGGATGGTTTTTCCTTAGTCAGCCAAAAGGAAACCCCAGGCAGCACGGGATAAACTCTTTCACGGGAGGGTGTGACCGATCACTCTTGAATCGGACAACCTTACCCTCGTGGCAGCAGTCGTTTGAGTTCCAGTTCTAACAAGAATTGGAAACCTCTAGAGTTTGAGGATGGCGACCACGTTCTTATACGGGTCTCACCTCGACGAGGTTTACGAAGATGTGGCCAAGGCGGAAAGTTATCTCCAAGGTTCAGCGGACCTTCTTAGGTCCCCAGCTGGGTAGGCGGGGTGGTTTACCGCTTGACCCATTCACCGCAGTTGCACCAGGTGCTCGAAGACTTCCACGTATCTAAACTGAGGAGATACGTGCTTGACCCTTCGCATACCATCGACCATGAGGAGATGGACGATAGCGATGGGTTATCTTTCACGGAGGTTCCAGTGGGGATAGAGGATCGACAGGAGCAGATCCTACAAGGACGATCGATTCCTCGGGTGCACTTTCTTTGGTAGTATGGAACCTCTAGGTAAGCACATGGGAGCGGAAGGCTCAGATGCGTGCTCTGTACCGCTTTTGTGACCCTAGTTTGTGTTGAAGCTTTACGAGGACGTAAATCCCTGAGGTGGGAGTAATGTAGACCCGTAAATTTCAAGGAAAATTTTTTCTTAATTTTCTTTGGAATTTTACAAGAACGCAGTTTCTAACGGCACCTGATTCCTAGGCCCGGTGTGCCCGGAATTAATTTCCGAAGTTAGGCTCAGGTACATTCAGTGAACGAGCGAGCGGGAATTTCTATATTTTGAACCGGGGCTCAGAATTGAAATCTGATTACACCGATGAACCCGCAACGCCGGTAATCGCTTAAGAGAACCTTTACCTTAGTTGCATTTGTGCGGGAGGAGAAGTTAATTTTTGGGGTTTAATTAAAAAAAAGTGAATAAAGTTGTTAACACAATTTTATTTCATGTGAAGTTGTTAACTTCTCCCATGGGAAGTTGGTGGTGGGTCCACATCCATCCAACTTCCCATGTGTGGATATTTGAAAGGGTGGGGCCCACACGAACCCCCCCCCCCACCTTTTCAAATTCCTTAAACACCCTAACCCTCTTATCCCCTCACTTTCAAACTCCCCATTAACTCAAATATTTTAATATTTGACAACTTGATTAATAAATGAGGTGAGTTAAGTATGGTTTATTTGAATTTCAAACTTTTGAAATTCTTGCCAACACTTTGCAATTAATTAATTAAACCAACATAATTAATTAATTTGAGTGTTTGATTTCTTTTGAATTCATTTTGCCAACATTAAAAGAGACATTATATTCTTCTTTTTGGGTTGGCATAAACCTTGTGGGGAGAACTAAGGAGAGGAGAAGAACTCTTGGAAGATCACCAACCTCTTGAGGAAGAAAGTTCCATGTTTCCGAAGAACGTGAAGCAACACCTCCGACCATCTTCAACTGGAGTAAGGAAGGGAAGCACTGCCGCCTACAAAGAATACAGAGGGTGACGTCTCAGCTCGACTTCACCGAGCTCTTCTCCAACCAACCTAGACGGAACGACGCCCGACCTCCGCAATGGTTATCTTCGGCGGGTCGTTGAATAACTCCGTTCTTGAAGCCGAGGTAGGGGAATTTATTTTGGAATTCTCTTTGCTTTTGAGAAAAAAACGACGACCGCGGACCAACCAATACCGGGTTGATCCGTGGATCGTTCGATCAAGCGGTTGATGATTGAGGGTTTTTATTTATTTAATTGTTCATGAAGACAAACTTGGTGATGATCGTGGATTAAAACCCTTTTTGTTATCGAATAATGCGAGGGGTCGGACTGCACAAACACGGCCGACCCTCCTCCTTTGTTTTTTGTGATGGTTTCTTGACGATGATACGAGAAAATGTGGTGTCGTCGTACCACGCAGTTTATTGCGGAAGATACGCATGGCGCCGTCGCGCCGCGCCGTGGAAAGAAATCCAAGAACGCGACGCCGTCGCGTCGCGTCGAAGAAAGTCAAAGGCACCGCGGCCGGAGCGGGGTCGCGGCGGAGGGAAGCGATGTCATCGCATCGCGCCGAACGGCATAGGCCGCGGCCGGTTCCGGGCCACGGCGGAGCAAGATGACCGGCGGCCGGCACCGGGCCGCCGGTGTCGGGGAAGGAAGGACCGGCCGTCGCCGGTCCTTGTGGTGAAACCGGCCGGCCAGTGCGGGACGGCCAGGCAGTGGAGACCGGGGGAATTAATTTCCCCCGGCTGGGTCTCAAAAGCGGCCCCAATTAAGGGGCCGCAGTTCTCAAAGGGGAGGGGGGTTTTGCCCCCCACGCGTGGCACCCGAACGACGCCCAGGCCGCGCCGCCGTGCCGGTCCGCGCCGTCGTGCCGGTCCACACCGTTGTGCCGGACTGCGCTGTCGCGCCGGACCGCGCCACCGCACCGGCCCACGCCGCCGCGCCGCCGGCCGGTCCGGGTTTTCCGAGCCGGGCCGGGTCGTCGGGCCGGGTCGCCTCCCGGGGCGGGTTGACCCGGTTCGGCCGACCCATGGGGGGGGGGGGGGGGGTCGGGTCGGGTTGGCCCGGGCCCAGACCCCCAGTTTCGGACCACTTTTGGTCAAATGCCTGTATCTTGGGCTACGAGCCTCCAAATGACTCGCCGTCAGCGGCAACACGATCCTTGGATCGAGACGGTCATTTCGGTATACTATACTCAAGGTACACCTTTCTTTTCAGGAGCCTACGTGGTTAAAACTCCATAGTTAAGCGTTCTTGGCCTAGAGTAGTGATCAGGACGGGTGACCTCCTGTGAAGTTTCCTAGGGTGGGTGTGAAACGGAAAAGCCAATAACTCTCAGACCGGGCATCCGATTGACGTGCCGTCTGTTGCGTTGAGTTACTGTTGACGATACAGAACTTGTGGAATCCTCTGCCCAAGAATTGGATACAGATGGATAGTGGCTGGGTTGGATCGCACCGAAATCCAACCGGGCCCCTGGAACGGAAAAGTTGATATCTTTCTGACAGAACGTCCGTTTGACGAACCGTCAGCGGCGTTGGTGATCTCGTTGAGAAACGGTCCCTATGAGTATACCCTATGATAGTTCGGGGTAAATTTGAGATACGGACGGGTTTGGTTCGCTCACGAAACCAACCGGGCCCCTGGGACGAAAAGGCTAATAACTCACAGACCGGGCGTCCGATTGACGCTCTGTCTGTTGCGTTGAGACCCCTATGACGAGGCGGCCCTTTGAGATACTTCTTCGTGGGACTCTGAGATACTTGGAGTATCGACCTATAGCTCATGGAGAGGACCCTCCCAGAGACGAGCGTGCGAAGTACGGAGACCGTGTAGCTGGCTGAGACCTGACGACTGCTTGACCGACTCGACTTGGAGTGAGTCGACTAGCCTAGTGGACGGAGCACTACTTTCTAAGGTGCAGCCCCATGGTGGATGGAGCACTACCTGTGTGACAGTGCAGCCCCGCGGTACTCGTCCGGAGAGTACCTCAGCAGGCTACTAGGGGGTGTGCACTACTGTGTTTGGGTGACATACCTCGGTGGGAAGCACTACTGTGTCGGGGTGGCTGACCCGCGGTACTCGACAGGAGGAGTACTTCAGCAGTCTTAGGTTAATGAGCAGTACCTCGGAGTCATGACAGGACCACTGTACACTCCAGATATGGAGCTCTTCAGCTGTTACGGTTTCGATAATGAAAATCCTAGTTTGAGCTGAGACTTTTGTCCTTGTGTTTACCTCATGATTGAGATGGGTCAATTCCTAACTTAGGTATATATATGGGAATATACCTGGGTAGTGGTTATCCGTTGATTTCTCAATCCTTGTGTTTCCTCATGATTGAGATGGGTTACTTGATAACTTAGGTATATGTATGGGAATATACCTAAGTAGAGGATATCTGTTGAGATCTTCTTTGTGGTTATCCTTGTTGGTTTAGTGAGACCTTGAGGGTCTCGGGGTCCCTACTGAGTATCGTTATACTCACCCCTGCATGGGCTATGCCCGCACCTCGTTGTGTTGGTTGCAGACGACGGGCAGTGCTGACGGAGGCCGAGTGTTCGAGGACTGGATGGTACCCGGAGGTGGACTAGACGACGAGTCAGTACCCGGAGGTGGACTACACGACGTGACGACTCACAGTGGAGGTTGACGGACGAGAGCGTGGAGGTAGCTATCTGTACCTACCCTTCATGTAGGATCTGAGGAGGATGACCCAGGAGCCGCTTCCGTCCCACCAGCTGTTGTCTTTTTCTGTCGTGTTTGTTTACTTTTTTAAAGGCAATGCCTTCCCAGTTATCGGGATTTTACGCCTTTGGTGCTGGTTGCCAGCCCCTGGCCTATAGAAGGCGGGCTTGGGGTAGTCACGGCACGGGCCCCGAGGACGGGTCGTGACAACAACATATTCAATGATACAAGTATTTTTGGGTAGGAATACTATTCGGTTATACTCATTTACTTTTATTTTTTTCATACCATTATTCTCGTCTTATTCTTCATCATGACATTAAATAGTTAATGCTTATGTTTACCCTTGATCTTAATTTTAGCTCACCCTAATTATGTTTCCCTTTCCCAAGGTAATAAATAATTACATTTAATTAATTATTTATTGAAATTATTTATTTTGATTATTACTATTACAAAATGTTAAATAAGATAATCTAGGTCAAGTGGGACAGATTCTTATTTAAATAAATTGGTAATTTTTAAGAAATTATTTTTACTAATTATCTTAAACAATTAACCCAAATGCCATTGAGAATATAAGTGATCCAATATTTTTTTATATAGTATGTTTTTGATGGAATAAATTGGTTCACCTTTATAATTATAAAATATAGAAATGTAATGTTTATGTTTTTCACATTGAATCTGGGAGCGTAGATATAGGTATGTTAGAGTCGTTATCAGAGGATGGTTTAGATAACTATTGTTATTTGGATTTTTTTCATATGAAATTATATTAATATTTATAGATACCATCACAGGTCTATAATATTGAGGTTCATCACAAGTTCAATGTCTTATTCACACCTTTTTGGTTAAAGTAATGAGGTCATAAGGTGATTAATGGAACCTTAGGATACAATTTTTTCAGTTGAAGTATAAGAAAAGAAGCTTTTTAATGTGAAGTATTCATTTACATTTTTCATACACGTGTTTTAACGTATTGATAACCTTTCTTCATATTATCATGCATATTGGGGTAATTATTAAAATATATGTTTTATCATATAGATGATAATGGGAATGAAAAGTGATTAGCTAAAAATTTTATTAATGTTATTTCATAAGAATATAAGAATATTATTGGTAATATAATATGAAAGGTATGAGAATATATTTTAGGTTAAAACACTATTTAATGTTGATGTTACTGATGTTATTTTGTATATTGGGTAATATATATTTAGAATTTTTTAGTTTTAACTTTGGGTAATACTGTTGTATTTTTGAGATTAAGGTATTATTTGATCATATGAATATATATAATGTTTTTAAATTATATTAAGATGGGATACAAAATTATTGTTTTGGATAATTTATAAATACACAAGGAGTAATTTGATTATCTATTTTCCTGTTACTTAGTCCTTTAGAATGTGATTTTAGTGCTTTTTACATTTAAAATCTATATTGAGTACTCATTATTTAGGGAAATAAAATTATATTTTGGTAATAATTAATTATATCATTGAAATTAAAATTATCAATTATGTATTTTTTCTTTATTTCCATAGTATATATTGTAATTAATTCCATAAATATTTGAAAAGGTAATTGAAACATTTTTCCTATAACCATCATTTCTAACTATATCAATTACCTATTTTCACATCTCCTTTTTTCATTTATTTGAATTTGTTTAATTTATCAAGATCATTAAATTTATTGTGACTAATTATATCTATAAATATCCATAAATATTTGGAATTTAATCTTTTTATCCAAGTCCAAATAAGAACTTACCACCTCTGTTGTCTTATTTTTAAACATAGTATGTGTTATTTCAGATAAACATTATACATCCTTTTCTCTATTATCAGGAGGATATTCTATTAACTTATTGTATATTGTGGGTTTTCCAAACTGGTATATAAAAATTTAAAACATATTATTATTGATTTCATGGTCAAATTTCAATGGAACAAATTATTAAAGTGCATGAGGACGTAAGAACATGAGATTTTAAAAGAAAATCGTTATTTTTTTAACATCATCAACAGGCAACATAGAGATTAAAAAACCCAAAAAATATATAACTTCTATTACCTAGCTATTAAATTATCCTAATGAATAGTATTAAATAATTTATAAAATGTACATTTTTCCTCCAAAATATAAATTATTGATAAATGTTTAGAAAATAATCATCCATTTTTTAGTAATGTAAGATTATTCGCCAAAATCACGTTTTATTCAAATTGATATTTATTTATCTTTTTTGATAACATATTAAAAATTAAAATTTTGTAGTGTTATAAAATTTATTTTATAACAATAAATTCGTTTTTCTAATCATCCTATCAAAATTTACATAGGGTTTAGTTTTTTATTTTTTGGAAAATAATTATTTTTCTATGGATAATGAAAAAAATTGTTGTAAAATAGTAATTTCTATTCAATAAATTAATTAATATAAATGTAAAAATATATTTAGAATATGATTTATCATAAGATAAGTATTATTTAATATATATTTAAACCACTTAATTAAATTTTATTTATTTTTAAATTTTAATTTAATATATGATTATTTGTTTGTTTAAAAACTGGAGTTTTCTCAAAACTATATTATAGTGCCTAATGTTTCTCCATATTAATTAATTAAAATAATACTTAATGATTAGAATTTTAAATAATATTTATATATTATCTATCAATATATTTTATTTTATTTAAAGAATAATTATTATAACTCATATAATTAATATAAAACCATGTTTTTCTTGAAATATACATTTCTTGAAAACCATATTTTTCTTCGCACCTGTAAGTTTAATTTTATATTATTTTTTCCGATTATATGAATTGAATTTGATAAAATTTATTCCATCTTTCGAATATTAAAATTTCACATTATCTAATAATTTCAACATAATATTTTACCTTAATTAATAGTAAAAATAATTAAAATAAATTACCACAGTTTTGGTGAAAACAGGTTTACTGGGGGTTGAACTAAGTAAATAAAAATAAAATGAGATAAAATAAAAAATAAAATTAATTTTATGGATATAATTTTAACTTATAATTTCTAATTATCCATAATGGACCATATTTTTATCTATTTTTCATTTTAAAAACATGAGTAACCCTTTTAATTTGAAAATATTATAAGTGTGATACTCACATCAATTATTAAAGGGCACACACTATACCCTAATATTATCACATTAAAACATAATTAGATTAAACAATAACTAAAAATATTTATTTTTTACTCCCCTCCCCATATTCTAGTTCTCATAGTTCGTTCATAAATTCATCAAATGAATGATTTTGCTGATTGCCAATCGAGGTTGTTCGAAGAAGATGTGTCATGCTTAACAAATAATTTTAATCTTATTTCTTCTTCCACATCCTTAAATATTATTAAATTATTATGACATGATATTAAGTATATCCTATATATGGATATTTTATTATTTTTATTTAAAACCAAAATCCATCTTATTTTCATTAAATGTGATGCGATATCATCATTCGTTTGTATAATGGACAACCGCCACGTAAACCAATGTCATTCGCTTTCCATCATCACCACTCATGGATTCTGACAATGATTGATTTAAAGTATATATAAGAATTGTTTTACATATTTATAATTATATATTTTTATTGAAAATATACCTTATTATTTTCGATTCTTCGGAGGATATGATAACATCACTCATGTCAAAGGCAAAGTACCTCCTTGTAAAGTGATGTGATTTTCTTTTCACAAATTCTTAACATGGTTGTTAATAAAGATAATTTTATTTAATATAGGTGATATAAATAAAATAACTATTATAGTAATTACATATTTATCATTCTTAAAATATAATATATCATTTTTTTTATTGTTATAAAAAATGATAATGTCGTTTGTGCGTACATGTGGACTACAGCCTCTATGAAAGCATGTTATAATTTTTTCATCACGAAAAAATATATGATATATATAAATAATTTTAATTAAAGAAAATGGTATTTATGATATTATTATCATTGTTTAATTATAAAATATAACTTGATTTTTTTCCATAATGTTCTTTTGAAAATGGATACATTACTCATGCACACACATAACCTACCATCTCTATCGTCATAACAATGTTCACTCTTTATAACCATCAATAATTATTGGTTTCAAACCAATAATTAATGAATAAATATTATAATTATTTCATTATTATAATTCATGATATATTGAAATAATGACCTCATTGACCACAATTAACACACCAAACCCATTTTGAAACAATGAACTGGACATCCTAAAAAAATAGACATTAAAAAACTAAATAAGTAATAAAATATATCATTAGAATTAAATAAAATAATTTTTTCAAGTTTAATTTATTAATGTGATAAATGTTTTTTATTATATTTAATAAATAATATATTTTTATTATATTAGAGGTTCAAAAACATACGATTAATGTCGAACCAGAGATGATGGTTTTTTTCTCAATTTTTTAATTTATATGAAAAAAATTTTATATTAAATAATTATTTTTTGGTGTATATAATTCCCCTTTTACATGTAATATCATGAATCCTTTATAAAAAATTTATTTTAAATTTCAATTTTAATTATTTCAACTAGGGGAATTTGACATGAAATATACCAAGTGGTACAAAATTTGATAAGTCAATTTCATTTCATTGGGTAATATTACAACTTTATTATATTTAATATAATATGATTATGAGTGTAATAAATTTTTACTATATTACGTTTTATTTATAAAAATTTACTTTTATTTAAATTTGATACACAGAATTTATTCATTGACTAATTCTCATTTTCAATGTTATGATATTTATAATGATTATTCATCTCAAATTATCTTTATCTGAGACATACATTTATAATGTGAACCTATATTCATTTCTTAGGTGTATATAATTCCTATTTGAAATTTTATATAGTGAATCTCATTATTATTAGGATATATGAGGTTTTATTTTATGTTATTATTTCATGGGGATTATGATTGAAGAGTTACCAAAGTTTAAAATGCATTATGTTGTATACTCATTTATTTAAATATTTTCTATATTCATGGTTCTATTAGATGAAATAATGTGAACATACTTTTTTGAACTTCATCTCATTCATATACACTTTCTGTGAATGTGGTTATCATTTTTTATTCTTATTTTCCTCTATTTATCAATGTAATATCAAGGAAGTCCTTTGCAAGTTATAATAATCTTATATTTTCTTATATATGGAGAACATTTCTCTTCAATATTAACATTTAAAAAAATCAAAAATGTTTTTCAATGAATTTTATAAATAATTTTTTCCCATAATTGGATTTTTAAAAAAAAAATTACAAGGAATTTGTCTATGATTTTCTGAACATTATAGATTTTATTTTTTATGAAAATTTAATAGGAATATTTATTCATAACATATTCAACATTAATATATCCTTCCAACATCATGATCACACAATGCTTTATAGTTTCCATTATAATTTCCAAAGTTTACTTTAAAGGAAAATTATTTTTTAAAAGTTATAATTAATTAATTAAATAATTTGAAAAATTAAAGGATGTTTTCTTCATGAAATATTCTATGTGACACATAAAAAATCAATTTTCCATCTCAGATTACATCCTTTGATAATACTCAAAATATAAAGTTTATTTTCAACCAAAATGTTTTTAATGAATTTTTTATGGTGTTTTCACTAATAAATGTCAACAAAACATGAGGATACATATGCTCCAATTGAGATATGTAGTAATTATACCAATATCATTATTTTATTGAATTAATTTTGATTATTTAAAATAGAGTATGGTAGAAATCATTTCTTTTTTCATAGTATAACAATGTTTCAATGATATTTTTATAGAAAAAATTTATATTACATGAGTTAATCATGTTTAAATATGATTATTTAGGGACCTGTTTATTTTCCATGGGTTAATAATTTTTCAAATAGATTTCCAAGGAAGTCATTTCCTCTCATTTGGTCATTCAGGTTTGGGAAAGAATAAATTTTGTTTCTAGGATTTTTTGATGACATAAATTATCTATGCAATTTATTCAATATATGATTCTTTTATTTTGTTTCTGATGATATGTGGTTCTATTATAACCTATGGAATAGTGATTATGTTATTATCTATAGTTAGATTGTTCTATGATAAACTAGGGATGGGTTGTTCCCTAAAAACCTAAGGATGGGTAGGTACCTTATAGACCTCCAATGAATTGGGTACACTAGAGATGGAATTCATCTATAGAGATTACTCCAAGTATAAGAGTGAAAAAAATATAATTTTTTAAGATAAAAATAAATTTTCATTATACTTTTTGTGGGTTTGAAAGGTTCTCCTTGACTAAGATTAACATCACATTTCTCATGATTTATAGAATTATATGAATCCATAATATTTTAAATCATTATTCTTTGTTTCATATTTATTAATCTATATATTTATGGGTATGAATATTCTTATTTTATTTTTGTGAACATTCACTACAAAAAAAATAGGCCTTTAATAATGCTATAAATGACCTTTACCAATGCTAGAAAAGAATTTGTGGTGTGAGGGACGTTAAAAGCCCATAACATTTATCAGAGCTAAAAAATTGTGGATAAATGAAACATTTACAGAGCTTATAGAATCACTAATAAATGTGAACCTTATTAGAACTTTGGAAAAATATGATAAAATACTCATTTATCAGCACTTATTAAATTACCATCAAAATATTTCTTTCTCAGCACCATAAAAGAACTGATAAATGAGTTCTTTATTAGTAATTTATAAAGCACTAATAAAAATACATAATGTAGTATGATGTAAGATCACATTGTCTCACCACTGTAGTGTGTAGTTACAGAACACTACAGCACCCAAAACACCATAAAAACATGATATAACAATAAAAACAAGAACTAATATAGAAATTAAAAGAAATGAAATATAAAATGCAAATACCCGAAAAAACCTTATATTATAGAAATTTGAAATACTTTAGTATAAAATTAAAAAATATATGTTATTACATACAGTCAAAAATAATTATAATTTTAAATGTTACCATTATTTTCATTGAATATTTTTGTCAAACCGCCAACACTTCATTAGAAGATTCGAATAAACCAAATCAACGTGAACAAAACAATCAACCTAAATAAGAAAAAAATATTATGTGTGTAATACTAAGAAGAAATAAATTAAAAATAAATATGATACAATAAATTAACTATAATGGCTATAATTTTACTTTGAAAATATCAATATTACCTCTATGCTTGTGAAATGGAATCATCGTTCAACTTCAAAAAAAGGATGAGGATGTAACTTGAAAGAACGTGATAAATTCACCACAGAATATGTGACAATATTTTGAGGGAGAAGAACCATTAAATTTGGACAGAGCACCCCAACTAAAACAAAAGAATATGCCTATACAAGAAAACAATTTTTATGTGACAAATAATAAAAGGAAATTAATTAAACATACATATGAAACAAAACACTAACTCTATATAAAATGATGTTGTTGTGTAAAAATAAAGATTACATATGTGACTGAGCATATGTATCATTGTTTATCCTCAAGAAAAAGTAGTAGAGGTTTCTTGAAAGAAAGTGATAAATGCACCACTGCATGGGTGAAAATATTTCAAGGGAGAATGATCATGAATGTTGGAGAGAGCACCCAAATCAAACAAAAGAATCCAAATGTATGAGAAACTAATTATTTTGGGAGTAATACTAAAATGAAATGAATTAAACATAAATATGATATAATAAATTCATTCTATTGAAAATTATTTTACTGTGAAAACATCATGATTATATCTATAATTGAGGAGAGACAACATCGTTTCTCTTCTTGTAAAAGAAATTGACATAACATGAAAGATGGTGATAAATGAACCACTACCGAGGTGAAAATATTTTACAGTAGAAGAAGCATTAAAGTTGAACAGAGCACCCCTACTGGAACAAAATAATCCAATCATATAAGAAAATGATTATAATGTCAGTAATACTGAAATCAAATGAATTAAACATAAATATAAAAAATACATTAATTCTATGGACAATGATTTTATTATGAAAACATTATGATTCCCTAACACGTCACAATCAAGTTATCCAGTTACCCAGGATTCCATTATATTTTTACTTAATCAAGTTTCACATTCACATTTCACTAACACAACACATTTACAGACACGGTTCATGAAAATCAAAGTACACATAGTGTGCCATAATTTCACTCCCAAACCCCATGTGAAAACATATTCACACCTAATAATTTCATAGACATGCCTCACACCTATTATGTTTGTTAATAATTCATTAAAGTTTTTTTCTAAAATAACCCCAGGAGGCACCATAAGGATTTACATAAAAACACACCAAATTTCACATGAAAATGATACATTTTAACATAAAATGCACTACATAACCACATCGAACATAATTTGAAACACATATATAATTATATAATTATTATAACTAATATATACAAAACATCCAATTAAAACACTAGTGTTTACATACATTCACAACTAAATCCATAGAAAGTCACTATTTAAAAATTTATACACAACCTGAAATCATTTTCAAGATTTTCCTTTTATACTTTAAAACAATTTACAATTCATAATCATAATTATGGTGAAATATGTTCAACATGGAAATGTATGTCAATTTACATTAATAACTTACTTCCAGACCTACAAATATTTTTGTACCTTTGAAAAATGATTTTTTCCTTTCAAAAAACCCTACAAAACCCTTCCACGAAACACCACACTAAAACACACTCACACACACAAAACATTGCCATTTTTTATTACAAAACATAATCCCAACACAAAGCAAGCCAATTCCATTTAAAACACAATTCACATCACTCACACTATTTAATAATCCATTTCCACATATAAAATTTCGTTTCTAAAATATATTCTTAATTATTTAAACAGTTCACAACTCATACTCAAAAGCAAAAAAATATTAACATGCCCAAAATGATACATTTCTAATCAGATATCAATTTTCAATACACACGCATCTTAAGGACCTACAAAAACACAATTTTCACTACTCAAATAATTAATTGAACACTTCCACTAATTTTTCAAAATAAAACCCATATAGAATAATACCCATTTCACTTTATAAAATTTATTTTCAACACAATGTGTGTCAAAGAATTTCCAAAACATGTTGGAACCCCCAAAATAAATTATCGAGCATGAAAAAATTAACCAAACTAGAAAATTAAATTATCTAAAATTTTTATGGCATTGAACCACCTACCTCAGGTAGAGAAATTATAAAAAATTGGTGTGAAACCCCAAATGAATTAAATACACAATCAAAAACCAAATTTCATATGATATTTTTGTGAGACTAGAGTACTGACAATGGTTTAGTGGTATGATTCGAGCTTTGACTCACTAAGGAGGAGCACTAAGAGTGGGAGGCTTCTGAGAAAATCTCCTAATATCGCAACAAGAACACAAATGGTTAGGGGTTTTAAAAAAGATTAGGACACTTTTATCATCGCTAAAATGAGAGCATAAATAAATCATCATTTTATTATAACTTTATTTAGTGCTAATAAATCATCATATTTATCATCACTTTTTCAGGGTTGATGAATATTTTTTTATCCGGGCTTATTAACAAAGTTTTTTAAAGGATTTATAATTATAAATATAAATTTTAAAATTTAAAAATTTTATAAATACATAATAAATATATATAAATATTAATATAGTAAATATATTTATTTTTAAATGTATTTATTATAATTTTATAATTATTGTTTTCTAATTACAAAAATATTTTTTGGAAATATAATTTATATCATTATATATATTTATATAATTATGAAAACAATTTAAATAATTATATATAATATAAATATAGTATATATATTCATTATTTAAGTAAATTTATAAAAAATTTAATAATTATTTAAATATATACAATTACTATTTTATAAATATATAATTATTTTTTAAAAAATATTTATTTATTAATAATTATAAATATATAATTGTATAAATATAGTGAGTCTACATTTATAAATATTTTTATATATAAATATATTTTTTTCAAATATATTTTTAACATTATTGATGAATATGTCTTTTTAAGGGCTTGAATTTATGATAAAATTGAGTGAAATTGAATAAATTAAGAATAAGTAAACTTTAAAAATAATCATAAAATGGATAAATTTTGTGTCTATAAATTGTATATTAAAATAAATTAATTACGTATATTGAAAATAAATATAACACACAATTGATCTTTATTAAATTTCAAAATAAAAAGACAAGCAATTATATATTGAGTACTATGCAATTATAGCGAATATTTTAAATTTATATTAAATTTTAATTATAATCCATTATTCAATAAACATATGAATATTTAATGTAAAATGTATAAATATTTTTCAATATATAAATCAAATTTATAAAAAAAATAAAAAATATTAATATATTTATTATATACAATTTAATAACATTAATTATCATAATTATCTAATTAATAAAAAGTTTGATAATTAATAATTTATTATCAATCTATTTTTTTATCAATACTTATTTAATAAATAAAATTATTCATATTTTTTTAATAAAAACATTTTTTGGTTTTTACATAATTATTTATTTAATTGAATATATATAAATATTAATCAGTACAAAAAATTACGCACTGATAAAGGATACCATATGTCTGCGCTAAAAATAAACCACTGATAAAGGATACCCTATATCGACAGAAAAAATAAAATTCTCATAAGGATACCCTTTATCAGTGTTATAAATAAAGTGGTAATATTGGTTTTATTTTACTACTGATAAAAAAGATTCGTTAATAAAAGGTTAAATTTATCATTTCATTATTTAGCACTACTAAATATTGCATTTATCAGTGTTTTGTTATAACACTGATAATTACCAGCGTTGTTAACGACGTGTTTTGAAGTAGTGTTTGATTATGTCATCAATCCCATATTCTCATCTGATTCTCACTGATGGAATTCAATTTTTAATTATTATGTTTACCAATACTGAGAATTATTGTTCACCCGTATTATTTTTCCATTACACCAGGTTATCATGAATAATGTAATAATAATTAGGTCTAGATTGGTTTTATTTGGAAGATGATGATGACCTATGGTTAAATAAGAAGATATGGGTTATGTGGGATAAATTATTATTTAAAGAAATGGGTATTATTTTTGTATCATTTATTACTAATTATAGAAATATCTAAACAAAAAGGCCCATGAGAATGTATGTGATCGAATAATTCCTTTTTATGTTTTATGTTTTAGATGGTGAAAAATGGGCCACCTTGATCAATATCCAAGTGAAAATTGTAATTTTATGTTATTAGAACTAGATCTAGGAGTGGGGGTTCAAGATTGTCTTATATTTCTGCCATAAATATTGTCTGACCAAATATTCCCATAAAGAAATAGATTGCATTAATTTAATAGTAACATCGATTCTTTTCAAATTTATATAACCTATTAAATATGCTATGAAAATCATCACCATCTCATCCAATGAAAACCTTTCTCCTGATTTCAATCATATTTAAATGAATTTATGATTCATTCAATACTATTAATCACACTTTTGGAGACCTTAAAGATATAAGGAACATGCATTTGAATGGATTTCATGACACTATTAACTAGATTCTTCCTTCCACCAAAATATAGAGTTTCATAAATATTCCATAAAAAGGGTGAATACACAATATAAAAATGCAAATAGGATTTCCAAAATATTCCATAAGAAATTTATTGTAACACCCTAAGATTTTATGATATATATTCTTTTTAATTTCATTCATATCATCCATTGTGTGCTAAACCAATATTATCTTGAACTATACACAACATCGTAATAGCTTGCAGAATACGCAATACTATTCTTGGATCATGTTACACACAGTTTTAAGTTCGTAAGATAACAGTTATTCTATGCAACATTGAGTGTGTATATATATATATATATATTCAACGTATAAATGAAAAATGTTTATATTCTATTATATGCAACAATAAAGGAGTCTTTCACTACACGCAACCCTATGTTGGCATGCATTACATGCAATCACGACATTCCTTAATAGCGTGTGTTGTACACAATACCTGGTTTCACTAAACAACGATATATGGTTATAATATTATTATGAAATAGCTGTTATGAATAGTATTAACTACATTTTTTATTTTTATAACATTATTATTCATCTTACACATTTTCTAAAACATGTTATATGAACAAAATAAATATTTTGGGTAAAATTAGTATTTTTAAAAAAATGCAGTTTTGCAGCCTTTTGATAGTGCACCCACATTAAATATAGTTTTTGATAGTATTATAAGTTCAATTTGATAAAATAAAATTCTTATTTGGAATCAGAATATAAAAATTTACTTTGGATAAATTTTTCATATTATTCTGATAACTTTTATATTTTAATGAATAGTAACAACACGCTATATTTTAATTAAAAACAACTTTTTTTCATCACAATAATTTTTATGGTTAAATTATAATATTGAATGGTTTTAAAGTGTTAATATAATATATTTTTACCATTTAATATAATTTATATCATTACCATTAATTTTACATTGAATTCATAGGTAAAACCATATCAATCTTTGGCAATGTTTTAACTTTTAAAACCCATTTTCTTAAAAACGGGATTAATTTTAAATTAGTTATTGAAATTTCTATGTTGTGAATTTTAAAAAATGGATTCCATATTTGAATTCAGTGGGTCCAAATTATGTTAATAGGTCACTTTTATTTTTATGATATTATGAATAGTAACTACGGTAATTTTTATTTATTGGAGTTAAATGTAAATCAGGTAATTAAGGGTAAAAATAAGATTATAAAATTACCCAAACACATACCAAAATTATATTTAATGACTAAATGTAGACCCATATCACCTAAGGGTCGGATTATACTAGTTTTATAGACTTTTTATAATGAAAATAATTTAATTATTATTAAAACCAAAGAATGTGACAACATGTCACTCTCTTAAATCTTATAATTATAATAATTTTAATTTAGTGATAAGCATCATTAAACTTCGAAAAAGAATACTATCCAGAAATATAATAAACTTATATATATCATGTAAATTTATTTATAATTTTTAGGGATTATTTTATTATCATTTAAGGTGACACAATAGTAATGTTGAAATTATTTTATTGATTGAAATATCAAATAAATGGTTTGAAAAATATTAACATAAATATTATATGAACTATTTAATGTGCCGCACTAATTTTCTAGATAAATATGACATTCTATAAATATATTAAATCTATTATTTAGATTATTTCCTCTATGTAGATTTTATTTAAATTCAAATAAACTAATAGTGTCAAAATTGACACTATAGTTATTATTTAAAAATTACATATTATAAAATTGTTTAAAAATCACACAAATATTTAAAAAATTATAAATTTAAATTTATATGGTCTAAAATGTCATAAAGTATCTAATTATGAATAATTTACATCACATAAGTAATTATTTATATCAATTCAAAATTTAGAATATTTGTTCCACAAATAAAATTAAATAGATTAAATAAGGTTAAATCAACTTGATAAGGTTTGAATTAAATTCAGAACATGTCTTAATTTTATTTTTTGATGACATTACAACCCTATATCATCTAATCTTTTAATTTTGTCATTTTTTGAGGTTTTTATGTGTGGTTTTAATTTATTATAAATTAATATTTGTAATAATTCCAAAGGTGCCCCTCTCCTCCCATATAAAAGGGCACCTCCTCCCTCTCCTCCTCACACAACCATGAGACTTCATTATCGGCCAAAACCTATCCAATTTCTCTTATCCACTTCCCTAGAAACAAACTAGAGGTTCTGGTATTCTTAAAAGACCAAATTTAGAGCCCTAAGTGGAGGTTAAGAAGAGGCGCATCAAAGAAGAGGGAATATCCTTTACCGATTCTTTCCAATTTATTTCTTCTTCTACTTCTTCTTATATATTTGTTTCATCATAAATTAATAACATCAGTATCACTCATATGCTGATATGTTATTATAAATATGAAACAACTCTATTTCACCTTTTATCCATCCTACGGAAAATCAAATCACCGCATGTGCGTACGTACAGAATACTATCTCCACGCTGTGGTGTAATCTGTTTTCCACCACCACCTTACTTGGATTGGTATAATGGTGTAAAGAATAACTATATAGTATTTTAACATTATAATTATTTTGAGATATTATATCATCTAATATAATTATTTTCACTAATTATGGGAAAGATATTATCGCTCATTCATACGTACGGACTACCGTCTCCACGATGCGATGAGATTCATTCTCCTTGTTAACCATCCAAGAATGATTATATATTATATATAATATGTAATCATGAAAAATATTACATAATAGAGCTACTGGATTTATGTATATATATAGATATATATATATGTCATTTACTTCCATTCAATTTAATAAGGAAACGAAAACACCGTTCATGCGTACGTACGGCCTACCATCTCCATAAACTGTGTATTTCATTCCATTTATCGATCTATCATATATATTTATATTCTGAACATATATATTATATATAAATCATGTTTTATATTATGGATTTATTTTAATCAGGATATATGTATTAATATCATGAACAACAAATCAAAACTTGTATGATAAATAAAACTATTTTACCCAAAACGCTGCTTTAACATGGAATTTACAAAAGAACGGGTAATGTAAAGTCATAAGTGAACCATATATGAAATCATAACAACTAATATGATTCTGTAATAAGTCAATTACATTATTTAAATCATTATACAGGAGTTTCAGATACATATAAATCATATCGGCCATAAGGTAAGGGATAACTTTTCCAATCTCATTTTTATCGGAGATTGTTTATTCGTAAGTATTTACTGGGTTAATGTTTTTCATCCATCTTCATAAAAATGTTTTCCATAAATGGTTTAATATTCTCCCATGTATGTTTAAATTCATTTTTACCTCTCTTTGACTTTTAATTTGTTTTATGGAATAAATCGTTCCTTTTTTTACCATATAAGGTAGCTTTTGACTTTCCTGCAAAAGTAGGAGAAAAATGTTTTTGTAACTTATAAAGTGTGAATGGGTTTTTACAGTTTCATAAATACTTATTTAAATGAAGAATCATCTAAAAAATTCATTATTATATTCAAAAAAACCTTTTCTTTTTAGATTTCATTGCATTTTTTGAAAAGAAAATGATTTTGAAGAAGAAAGGATATTTTACTCAAGAATTCATTTGTAGTGTTTTATCAAAACCATTTTCCTTCTAAGATGAAATTATTTCATATTTTTATATTTCAAATATAATGTCTCTATTATTTACATGGTTTCAATTTTCTTATGAAGAAATGATATCTATTTTTTATATGTATTATGTTATGATGGGATGATGTTTATGAATCCCATTTTATTCTTTCGGTTATGATGAATGATTTATGTTTATGTTGGGTCACATGTAAGAATGATTTCATTATGAGATGGGTGTGACCTATATATATCTCCAATGCATTGGTTAAAGATTTATATCTCATGACATAGACATGACTGGAAAGGTATGTTAAATTGGTTCAGTGACACAGGACTGGAACGAGGAGTGAACTCGATTCAAAAAGGGACTTTGTCCACTAAGATGTTCTTGGTATCAATGCCTTGGCTACTATGGAAATAATATCATGTGCTTAATGGTATTCCACAATTAAATGTTTTATTACCATTCTATTTTATCATTATTTATGTTCCATTATGACCTATGTCATACGTACTCCCAATATTTATTTCACAACTCAAGGTTTTCTGTGTAAACTTTATGTTAATGTTTTGAAGTTCAAATTTATATGGTTTGTTTTATTTTCACCATGCTTACCCTTACTGAGAATTTGAGCTCACCCTTTTAATTTTATCTTTTCTCCAGGATTTAAAGAATGTTTTTAGGTACGAAAACAAAAAGGGGAAGATCTTTATGGGAGATGTTGAAGATCTTTCACCAATATTAGAAGATAATGTTCTAAGTTTCCAAAGACACTAAACTATTACTTTCCTTGAGTGTTGGTTTTTGTTATATATTAAGTTTTCTGAAAAATTAATGTAATGTCCATGTATATCAAGCTATGGGTCTTTACAGTTGGTATCAGAGGAAAGGTTTAGTTAAAATTTGGAAACTAGAATGTGAAAACATTAGTCAGATCCCTAGAGATATTTCTATGGTATTTCTAGGGATGTCCTTAAGGTTAAGTATAAGTATAGGTTATAGTATTAGACTAATGGAAATGATATTATAATTAAACCTAAGATGTTAGATATTGAAGGTAGTCCCCCCTTGATTATGATTTTTTCCTCTCACACTATTATTTATGGGTTTTAGAAAATGGCTAGAAACATGAAGATTCACGATAATGGAGGATATGATGGACAATGGAATGATATTCTTCATTAGCCACCAAATGAAATTGGATATGGATGTCCACATATAATTATTATGCCTAATAAGCAATCTCATAATATGATCAATAATCTCAACTTTGGTAAGTTTCCCAACTCAACTAATAAGAGATAGATGGAGTTTCATGATGATCATAGAGGAAGGAAAGTTCAATTTCCCTCAGTAAATCATGTGGGAAGAGGCATGAGGGAGAATGTTTCAAAGGAACTGGAAGATGCTTTAGGTGTGGAAGAAAAGGACACAAATCTATTAATTGTAAAGGAAAAGGTTTAGTTAACACAATGGAGAAGTATAATGGTATTTCTAAGACATCAACAAAGGTTAAATGTTTTAAATGTGGAATGTGTGGGCATTATGTAAACCAAATCCCTAAGGGAAAATCTCATAAAGAGAATCTGCATGGTCATATGGTTAGTATATATGTCGATAATTATGAAGAGACTACTAATGATTTATGAGATGAAATAAATGATAAAGCTCAGTCAGTGGTTTAAGAAGGTAGTGTAATGATTTTATGTTTATCAAGAATAATGTATGGTACTATGTAATAAAGAAAAATCTAAGGATTGTTACACTGTTGACTTTCCTTGAGTTTTTGAAACTATATGATGAATGGTACTGGTAACCATGAAAGTTTATTCAAAAAAATTTGGAAGGTAGATGATATGTGAATAATGAAAGGATAAAAAGATAATGAGATGTTTGATAGTATTAATGAGCTCATGACTGGTATAAGGACAAAGTGATATCATGGTTTGAGTATACAAAATTTTGGGATTTTGGTATGTGGAAAGACTTAACTTTTGACAACATCCATGTTTTCATGAAGGATCAATGTGTATTCAAGTTTCAAGAGAATACATGATTATGGAATTCAAATATTTGTAATGTCACCAACAAGATATATATATATCTTATGATATACGGGCGATATATGATGGTATTCACGTGCTCGGTAGATGAAATTTCTAGTAATTGTTTTCTTTATACTATGATCTTGGACAATGGTAAAACCCATAGGAAAGGAAACAACCCATCATGTCGGACAAGGTTTCGGGAATTAAACCCACAACCGAAGTGAAACATGCCTTTATTGCCTACCACTGGCCTACAGTAAGTCCCTAGTTATTAGAAACCAGTTTTATTTTATGAAGCGCTATGATAGATGAAGTATAAGTCCATTTTAGAGACCATATATGATTAATCTCAGCAAATAAAGACTTATGTAGATTTAATAAATTGTGCTAAACATTTTGTGATAGAAACAGATGGAATGACCCATCATTCTATCGCATGATCTTCTAACACTTCACTAATGAAAAATTCAACTTCATTTCATTAAGAGATGAAGTCGAAATTGTTTAAGGCACTAACAACAATGAGATTGTACCAAAATAAAGTAAGTATTTCTTTTAATTCCATTTTCATAAACTTTAGGGAAATTATCTTGAAAACCAAAAATGTTGTCCTAGTGGTCTTATATCTGATGAATCATATGGTACCTTAGATCGTCACAAATTTATGGCTTTTTAATTGCTGGCTTTTCTATAGCCATGTTCTCTACCACTCTCCATCAGAACATGATGGTTAGATTTCTCATCCATATCCAAATTTTCACCTATGATCTCCTATGTGGAAACCCAATGATGAGTTAATTTGGGTTGCCTTTATGTTTCATACTTCACTTTTTAAAATAAAGTTTCAGTATTCCTTTTTACGATGTGGGTTTCTATGAAAGAAACTGTCAAGTAATAAACCATTTATAACCCTGATTAATTTTGATGGTGAAATTCATTTTAAAGGGGGTAGAATGTAACACCCCAAGAAATTATGAGATATATTCTATTTAATTTCATTCATATATTCTATTTTATGATACACAAATATTATCTTGCACTATATGAAATATCGTATTAGCTTTCAGTATACGCAATACTATTCTTGGATCGTGTTACACACAATTTTAAGTTCGTTTGATAGTAGTTATTCTACGCAACATTGAGTGTATATATATATTCAATGTATAAATGAAATATGTTTTGATTCTATTATATAAAAAAATAATGGATTCTTTCACTACATTCAACCATAAATTGGCTTGTGTTATACGCAATCGTGACCTTCCTCGATAGCGTGTGTTGTACGCAATACCAAGTTTCACTAAAAAATGACATATGGTTATAATATTATTATTAAATAGATGTTATTAATAGTATTAACTATATTTTTATTTTTATAAAATTATTATTCATCTTACACATTTCTAAAAGATGGTATGTGAACAAAATAATTATTTGGGTAAAATAAGTATTTTTTTATAAAAATGCAGTTTTGACGGCTTTTGATCGTGCACCAACTTTAAATCTAGTTTTTGATAGGTTTATAAGATCAATTTGAAAAAATAAAATTCTTATTTGGAATCAGGATATAAAAATTTACTTTGGATAAAATTTTCACATTATTCTGATAACTTTCATATTTTAATGAATAGTAAAAACACGGTATATTTTCATTCAAATAAATTTTTTTAATAGCAATAATTTATTTGGTTAAATTATAATAATGGATGGTTTTATAATATTAATAGAATATATTTTTACCATTTAATATAATGTATGTCATTACCATTAATTTAAATTGAATTCATAGGTAATACCATTTCAATTTTCGGCAATGTTTTAACTTTTAAAACTCATTTTTTAACAACTGGATTAATATTAAATTAATTACTACAACTTCTGTGTTTTTAATTTTGAAAAATGGATTACATATTTGAATTCAGTGGATCCATATTTTGTAAATAGGTTACTTCTATTTTTTTTGATATTATGAATAGTAACTACGGTAATTTTTATTTACTAGAGTTAAAGGTAAATCTGGTAATTAAGGGTAAATGTAAGATTAAAAAATTTCCCTAATAACTACCAAAATTCTATTGGATGACTACACGTCGACCCATATCACCTAAGGGTTGTAATATTTTAATTTTACGGATTTGTTTCCATGAAAATAATTTAATTTTTATTAAAACCAAAGAAAGTGACAACATGTCACTCTCTTAAATCATATAAGTATAATAATTTTAATTTAGTGATAAACTTCATGAAACATCAAACATGAATAGTATCTAGAAATATAATAAAATTATCTACCTCATTTGAATTTATTTATTATTTTTAAAGATTAATTACTTATAATTAAATGTGACACAATAATAATGTTTAAATTATTTAATTGATTAAAATATCAAATAATTTTTTTAAAAAAAATTAAAATAAATATTTTATGAACTATTTAATGTGCTCCAGTAATTTTCTATATAAATATGACATGTTATGAATCTATTAATGATTTTATTCTGAATATATAATATATGAATATTTTATTTAAATTCGAATAAATGAATAGTGTCTAAATTGACACTATTGTTATTATATTAAAATAACATATTATTAAATTTTTTAAAAATCACAAAAAAATTCTAAAATTATAAATTTAATTTAATATAGTCTAAAATATCCTAAATTATGTAATTATGGATAATTAACAATACATAAGTAATTATTTATATCAATTTAGAATTTAGAATATTATTACCACAAATAAAATTAAATAGTTTAAAAAAGGATAAATCAATTTGATAAGTTTTAAAATAAATTACAGACATGTATAAATTTAATAGGATGATGGGATTACAGCCCTATGTCATCTCATCTTTTAATGGAGTCATTTATAGAGGTTTTTAAGTGGGGTTGGAATTTTTTATAAATTAATATTTCTTATAATCCCAAAGGTGCCCCTCTCTTCCCTTATAAAAGGGCACCTCCTCCCTCTCTTGCTCACACCACCTTGAGCCTCCACACTCGGCCATACCTACATATTTCTCTTCTCCACTTCCCTAGAAACCTACTAGAGGATCTGGTATTATTCAAAGACCAACTTTTGTGCCCTAAGAGAAGGTTAAGAAGTGGTGTGTCAAAGAAGAGGTAATATTTTTTACCGATTCATTCCAATTTATTTCTTCTTATGCTTCTTCTTATTTATTTTTTTCATCATAGATTAATAAAATATTTGTCACTCATATACTGTTATGTTATTATAAATATGAAACAACCCTATTCCACCTTTTTTCCATCCTACGGAAAATGAATTCACCGCGCATGCATACGTAGAGAATATCGTCTCCACACCGTGGTGTAATCTGTTTTCCACCACCACCTAACATGGATAGGTATAATGGTATAAAGAATAACGATTTATGATTATAAAATCATAATTTTTCTGAGATATTATATCATCCACTCCAATTCTATTCAATAATTATGGGAACTATATTATCGCTCATGTGTACGTATGGACTTCCGTCTCCACAATGGGATGAGATTTAATTTCCTTGTTAACCATCCAAGAATGATAATAAAGTATATATAATAATTAATCATGAAAAATATTACATAATAATGCATTATGTTTATGTATATATATATTACATTTATTCTATTCAATTTAATAAGTAAACAATAATAGCGTTCAGGCGTACGTAAGGCCTACCGTCTCCATGAACGGTGTATTTCATTCCATTTATCGATATATCATATATATTTATATGCTGAATATGTATATTATATATAAAGCATTTATTTGATTATGGAGTTAAGTAAATCAGGATATATTTATTAATATCATGAACAAAAAATCAAAACATGTACGATAAATGAAACGATTTTACCCAAAATGCTACCTTAACATGGAATTTACAAAAGAACGGGTAATATAAAGTCATAAGTGAACCCTATATGATATCATAACAATGAATATGATTATGTAATAAGTCAATGACATTATTTAAAGCATTATACAGGAGGTTTAGATACATACGAATCATATCAGACATATGTTAAGGGATAACTTTTCCAATCTCATTTTTATCCGAGATTATTTATTCGTAAGTATTTACTATGGTTATATTTTTCGTCCATTTCCATAAAAATGGTTTTCATAAAGTGTTTAATATTATTACATGTATTTTTAAAGTCATGTTTACCCCTATTAGAATTTTAATTTGTTTTATGGAAGAAATATTTCCTTTGCTTACCATATATGGTGCTTTTTGACTTTTCTGGAAAAATTACGAGAAGAATGTTTTCTTAACTTATACGGCATGAATGGGTTTTTAAGGTTTCATAAATATTTATTTTAATGAATCAACCTCTAAAAAATTTCATTATTATTTTCAATGAAATCCTTTTCTTTTAAAATTTCATGGCATTTTGTGAAAATAAAATGATTTTGAAGAAAGAAGGATATTTTCCTCAAGAATCCATTTCATGTGTTTTATCAAAACCATTTTCCATCTAAGATGACATTATTTCATATGTGTTTGTTTCAAATATAATGTCTGTATTATTTACATGGTTTAACTTTTATTATGATGAAATGATATCCATTTGTTTCATATGGTTTATGTTATGATGGGATGTTGTTTATGAAACCCATTTTATTCTTTGGGTTATGATGAATGATTTATGTTTATGTTGTGGCACACGATATAAGGCCCCAACCTTAAACATTACTTAATATTGAATTAAACGAATAATTCACATTGAGGATCTTTTAGGTTTATAGTTTTATATAATTAGGACATAAATATTACATCTCAAATGATTACAAAGTAGAAACTTCTACTAAGTTTTCATAAAATAAAAACTCTTAAAAAGAAACACGTCTAGTTCTATGTTTTAGGTAGCATGACTTTCCCTTGATCCCATCTTTGACCCTATTCCACGTTAAGTCCTGTGAAAAACATTTCAAAAACTTGGGATGAGCATAAAAAGCTCAGTAAGGGATACACAAAGAATGAAAATTGTTAGTTTTTCAAAACAACAAGTAAACCGTGTATACTTTATCAAAGTAATACTTTTCAAACTTTTCGAAGTAGTAAAAACTCTTCATTGAATAAAAGTTCATTACATACCCTTATGTAACCAAAAGATTACGATAAAACCCATATAAATATCACATAACATATAAAGGTAACTTGGGACATAAACACACTTAAGTGGAATAACCATAAGGTCGACTTCCACACATATCACTTAATGGAATAGCCATTCGGCCAACTTCGATACATACTTAATGGAATAGCCATACGGCCGACTTCCATACCCAATGCATTGGAGGTTATAATGTAACCAGCCATCCTGGTATTCACGACACCACCCTTCATATGGTTTATCACGTAACCACCAGTAAAATGTCCAATTACCATTATAAAATTATAACACATAAAACCAACATAAAATAATGATAACATTTCCACATTTCAATCATAATATATCATTTAAATAATTTGAAATAATAGAATCCTTTATCAAAACCATTTTCAATACCAAAATACAAAAAAAAAGTATATGGTATTTATTTTATTTTATAAACATTACGGCTTGTTGAGGAAGCCAAAGACCAAATAATACTCGCTGCGGTGGAGAAGTCGTTGTCGCCGCATAAGTACAACAAAAACATTCCCTTTTTTCGTTTAGTAAAATGCTTCGTATAAAAATATTCCTTTTGAATAAACGTAAAAGTCAAAGTGGTTTATACACCGTATTAAATAAAGTTCTGTATAAAACAAAAATGTGCCTCAATGAAAGGAGATTTAGACGAAGTCCCTTACAAAGACGGTATCCTTGGTTTAAGGATAAATCAATTACATAATTATGTGTGACAAACGAATACATGAAATATAAGTGGATATTATGTGTCAAAAAATCATAGGTTATTCACAAATATTCATATAATGACATATTCAAGGAGTACAAGATTATCCCAAAGAATCAAATTTGGGTTAAGAAATTCCCTTGCAAAAATTTGACGGCCTAATGGCGTCACTACAAAATTCAGAAAATGAGTTAATGAGAGATAAAATGGGGTATCTCATCTCTTGGACATAAAATTTAAATCAACAAGGATATAGGAGAATATATCCCAACATAATATTATGTGTATTAAAATACATAACAAAAGAAGTCTTTTACAAAAAGAGGAGGGTTAAAGGTTCCCTTACCGACATGGGTATCTTTCGAGACATGCACCCCGTGAAAGAAGGACAATAAAAAATTGATGTAAATACTCATAAATGAAAGTATATTACACAATGAGTAAAATAATGGGCAGTACATACACCACTCAAAGGAAATTGTGGGAAATGTAGCATAAATCTCACGGGAATAAAAGTGAGATGAAAAATCCCTTACAAAAACTCGGCAGCCTAACGACGCCACATAAAACATACAAAAATGGAATGATGAGATCAAATAGGGTCTCTTATCATATTAACATAAAGTTTACAGAAAGAGGAATATAAAGTAAAATCCCCCAACATAACAAAGATGAGCTTAAAAGAAGTGACATAAAGGAGAGTACTTTAAAAGAAAGAGAGAGGTTAGATCTCTTACTAAAATTCGGCAGCCTAACAGCGCCACTAAAAAATTCCAAAATGGATTGATGAGAGAGAATAGGGTCTATCATCATATGAACATAAATATTACAGTAATTGTAATATAAAATAACATACCGATAACATGAAATATGAGCTTTAGAAGGAACGACATAAAAGAGTGTACTTAAAAAAAAGAGAGGAGTAAGATCCCTTACCTCAGGTCCGACTTGACTCGATCGTTCTTTAATCTCCTGAATAATAAACATGAGTTAATTTATACTTCCTTAAGAAAATTTTTCATGTTCATTATTCCTTTTATATAACTTATTACTATGTAATATAAATTATGTAATCATTTAAGTTAATAATGTGTGTTTTGTCGATACTTGGTTCTTAAGTCGAAAGTGGACTTCTTACAATTACATATTGTTCGTGTGGTCAAAGGTTCTTTATATCCATAATTACATTCCTGATTTGGATATCATATATATCATATATATCCATCATAAATATGTATTTATAATATCACATAATCATTTAGAAGAAACAAATGAAATGCACCGTTCATGAAGACGGTAAGCCGTACGTACGCATGAACGCTACTTTCATTTCTATGTCATATTAATGGAATTAAAAATATATGAGAGGTATTCATATTTTAATTCCAGAATTATATTAATCATTTATATTTAACATAAATCATATATATCCATTATATATATGTACTCATAATAATACATTACATTTGGGGATAAGAAATGAAATGCACCGTTCATGGAGACGGTAAGCCATACGTACGCATGAACGCTACTTCCATTTCTATTTCATATTTAATGGAATTAAAAAATAATGATACATAATAGTATTTCAATTCCAGTATGTTATCATATATAATATCATTAAATATATCCTTTATACATACCACATATGGTATTACCGAATCAAATCACTTTGAGGGGGCGGTAGTCCGCATTTCCTTAAATGAAGATATCGCGTTTACCCATAATGGAAACCATATAGGTATGCCATAAATGAAAAATACAGAAGCATAAGTAAAACAAAAACATATTAGATATCATATTTAAATATAGTTTCATCTTAACGGCCACCTTTTAAGGTGTTAGATGAATGTTGAACAATCATCGTTTCGGGATGCAGAAATTCGCCATCCACGGAAACAGTATGTTCTTTAACCATTAGATGTAGGTGTGTGTAAGTGTAGATCGAAACCATATTATAACAACATCCTAGTATATTTAAGATACTGTATTTGTTACAAAATAAAAGAATAAAATGAATTTATGGGGTTGGAGAAGCAAAATAAATCAAAAGGACTCAGGTGAAGACATTACCATAATAACGGGTAACTTCCTTTGATTTGAGATCAATGGTTTCCGTGGAAAGGATTATGCCCAAATTGAGGCTTCAAGGAGTTAGAGAGGGATGTGGGGAGACAAAATTATCAGAGCATGGACGAACCAAAGTCTTGAGGGGTGTGGGTAAGGAGGTATAGGTGGTGGCCTTTTATTAGAGGAGAGGAGGGGCACTCTTGGAAAGTAAGGAAATGTTACTTTATTTTCAAACTTTTTTCGGATTTTAGTGGTCCCACATTGATATAATTAGTGTATAAGGTGATAATGGTTCTCAATCCACCCATACAATAATTTTTGGACATGGGTAGGTCTTAGATATTACATTATCTTTCCATTTTATTTAAATCGTTAAATGATGAGGTCATTGCTGCATCATCATGATGTCATAAATAATTTAATTTATTTAATGTCTAAAAATTATAAAAAATACTATTATGTAGGAAATATCTTTATCTTTCTAATGAATATTTGTAGTAAAAAATATGACTTGTATAACCCCAAGTAAATTTTTTTTAGTAAAACATCTCATGTTTGTGTCATTTTTACATTAACATTAAATAAAAAGTTATTTATGTCATTTCCCAACCAAAGTGGCTCCATGGGGTCCCCAAGTTGACCCATGGATTTTCTTGGTCGTCCATGACTCATCCAATGAGGTTAGGACATGTTTCTAAATCATTTAAATTTATTAAAACATTATTCTTACCTTAAACTTCACTAATTACCTCTAATCGCGATTAAAAACTTAATAAGTTACTATTCACCAAAATATTATTTTAATCTCATTGAACCACATTTTACTTATTAATGACAACCATGTATGAAGAATTTTTGAAAATTCAAAACACTAATGTCGCAAAATTTCATTTAAACGGAAAAATTAGTTTTTATAAGTACCACTTAGTGGTTTCACTATTCATCATAAATTGATGTTTTTCAGAAAATTAACAAAAATTCACCCTAAGAAATATTTGACATTCCGAATTCAAAAATGATGTCTATTTTACAAAATTAAATACATATAAGTTGAATTAATGAATTTAATAATTAATTCCCACTGTCAAAACAAATAGCGTGTTTTTATGAAACAAAATGTATCAAATGATTGACACTAGTTTAAGTCCGATTTCAAAGTGAAATTAATTCCATCGTCCACTATTGGATTAAATGGTAAAAATATATTCTAATTTAACTTTAAAACCAATTCAAAAGATAATATAATAATATAAATAAATTATATTAAAAAGAGGTTTTGATTTAAAATACAACATTTTTCACTATTCATTAAAAATTGATCTTTTTCGGAAAACGACCAAAAATTTACACAAAGTAAATTTTGATGTCTCGATTATAAAGAAGAATTTTATTTTGTCAAATATAACACATAAAATTGTCAGAAATTGTATTTAAAAGAGGTTCGCCATCAAAAGGTGGTTAATCGACCTTTTAAAGAATATTAGACTGTCTACGCTTAAAATTGGATTCATTCGCATTTTTAATCCTCTATAATATATTGTAAAGAGTAAAAATATTTGACAAACATATATAATCATTTTGTAGTTATTTTTTTTCATTCCCTCCATTACAATGGCTAGGCATTAACTACCATTTAAAATAATATTATTTTATTATTAGAGTGCAACGTAAGATTCCCAAGAAACTCGTTGTTGCGTATTGGGTATGAAATCGAGCATAGCATCCCCTTTAAAGTAATATTAATATTTGGTTCACAAATATGGATAAATATAAAGATGTCATATTCTTTATTTACCTGTGGTGTTACACACGTAATAATGATTTCAGTATGAGATGGGTGGGACCTATATCTCCCTCCAATTAATTGGGTAAAGATTTGTATCTCATGATATAGACAATGCTGGAATGGTATGTTAATCTGGTTCAGTGATACAGGACTGAAACGAGGAGTGAACTTGATTCAGAAAGGGACTTTGTCCACTAAGATAATCTTGGAAACAATTCCTTGGCTATGCTGGAATTCATATCATGTGATTAATGGTTTTCCACAATTAAATGTTTTATTACCGTGCTATTTTATCATGATTTATGTTCCTTTATGACCTATGCCTTACGTACTTCCAAGATTTTTTTCACAACTCAAGGTTTTTATGTGTAAACTTTATGTTCATGTTTTGAAGTTCAAATTTATATGGTTTATTTTATTTTCACCATGCTTACCCTTCATGAGAATTTGAGCTCACCCTTTAGATGTTTTCTTTTCCCCAAGATTTAAATAGAGTTTTTAGGTAAGAAAACAAAAAGGGGAAGATACTTATTTGAGATGTTGAAGATCTTTCACCGAGATTAGAAGATTATGTTCTGAGTTTCGAAAGACACTAAACTATTACGATCCTTGAGTGTTGGTTTTTGTTATGTATTATGTTTTCTTCAAAAGTAATGTAATTTCCAAGTACATCATGTTATGGGTCATTACATTTATTCATTGAAATACCAATCTATTCAACAATCAGATTCTTCCACCTTCTAGTGTATGTTTAAGAAGTATATAAATTTTACTTTATAGTATTGATACACTACTCAGTATCTACTATATTTATCCATAATTCCATTGGAATAAAATATATAATGTTTCCTACCATTGATAAAAATATATATACATCCATAAAAGTTGGAGATGATGGAGACACTACATATTGCACATAAAGAGTGTACAAAACCTTTAATAAGTTCCTTATTTGATGTTTTTCTCATTGAATATTTGACTATAATAAAGAGGATTTGGTAGAGTGTATCTCTTTTTAAAGGCCTCCCATTAATTATAGAGAAACAAAATTTCCTCCTCATAAGAGAGACTAAATATCAAAATAAATAAAAACAATGAAAAAATGTTTATATGCCCAATTAGATAATCTAAACCACTTCATAACCACCAATATAAAGTTATATTCAAACATATCATAATCCATTTCCATATCAATTTTCATCATAATATTAGTATTTGTAATTTTTCTATTATGATTACTAATTATATCTTCTTCTAATCCAATGGATCCTTGTATAATTATAACCTTTAAAACCCAGGTTGTTATTTAGAAATGAGATTATGAGGAATGTGGGAAACCCTATTATTTAAAATAAAGGTAATAATTATTTATAATAAATTACATATTGCTATATGATGACACTCATTAAAAGATCATGTTATGTTGAATTTACAAATGTGGAAATGAGAGGTTTCATGCATGACTCGAGGAAGAAACCATCCATTAATGAAATCATACACTTCTTTAATAAGATCTTCTTTTATAATGACCCATTCCAGAATATATAATGTTGTAGGAAAAATATCAATCCTAGGGGAACTATCCAGGTTGATGTTATAAATAGTCTCCCTATTTTCTTCGCATGGGTTATACGTCTAATATATTTCTTATTTTTATCATTTATGATTCCAAGTTTAATATTAAATAATTACCCCTTATGATCTATTCATGGGAATTTATCCACTATTCACCAACTTATACAAACTAGTATGTTTCAAAATTACTAAATTCTATATGATCAAAACTGTTTTCATCACTTGTTTATAAACCATCCTCAAGGCACATTCTCATCATTCCCATATACTTTTTCTCTATAATTAATTCATGGAAATATGTCATATTCCTCTCACATTCTCTCATACAGAGAGCATGGAATATCTAACTAGCATCTTTTACCACTTCCCATAAATTTTTAGAAAACTATATTTAATTGTTTATAAAAATGTAAATAATGTCATCATTCCATTACTCTTAAAGGATGTAATCCAACAAGATAATATCCAATTTCATCTCAAACAAGCTGGTGAACTGGGTAATCTAGTTTCTATATATGAAATAAGGTCCCATTTGAGTCTCATAATATTTATTTGAATGGATAGTCATGAATTTCCCTAAATAATTAATATTAATTAATTCTAACAAGGATCCATGAATTTATGCTCTAGTGACCAAAATATGTAATAAAAGAAATAATTCTTTGACCCATAGTCGTATTTGAGATAACAAATCATAGGAGAATGGTCTAAGATGACTCTTGTCAAATATGTGAATGTTGTGAGAGTAAATTCATATATCAATTAGAGATTGGAAAGAAATATTTTTATCTAACACTGAATGAATTGGTCTCAACTTTTATTATTTCACTGTGTGAGGATGTCCAAGGATGAATATTGGAAGACTATTCAAAATGCCATATCTATCACTCAAATTCTACTTATCAAAAATAAAATACAAGTAAAAAGAACATAAATTAGTAACTATCCTTGATGAAGATGTGGTAGGATTCTAGACAATCAATATATTATTATTATTGGAGTACCAAAGCATGAAATATAGAACCTGATTTTTTTTAATCAAACTCCGAAATAAGACCAGCTTAATAATTTACATCATGTATATATAGAAAGTAAATTTGATTATACTGAATAATATTACCCATAAATTCACACTTTTTTGGGGACCCAATTCCGTTATAATTTCAAATGATAGTAGAGAAAATGTATAAGAAATTTGGAGTTCCATATCACAATTATTCCAGTTGAATGTTGAAGAGTGAGTAGTGGTTATAGATTTAGATCAAGAACTAGATAACATGATCTTGGGTTTATAAGTAAATATATATATATTTATTTTATTGTTGACATAGTATATGATAAGGAGGTACACAATATCTATCTATATTTATCAGTTTATAAAATCCATTATTAGAGGGGGTAAAAGTGTTATATTTCACTACATGAGAGAGATCCACAGAGTGGGAAGATATAGATGTAACATACTTAAGAGGATTAAGTAATAGTATATTATATGATATAAAATATGTTATCATGGTGTTGAATTCATGAAAATTTAGAAAAAACATACTTGCATCAATATGTGATGCTATCTAAGGGAGAAGATCATCCTAGTGGATGGATGTCCAAGGAAACAAGGTCCACCAAAGGACCCATGTAATTACTTCCATAATTGGATGCCCAAACCATATTAGAGATACATGATAAATGATATTCAAAGACCAGAGGTTAATAAAGATAATCCTCTTCTATACACTCGTGTGTTGTGGAAGAATCTTCAGAACCCATTCATAGATGATGCATCATAGTGACGACCATAAGAGTTAAATGAGCTAGAGAAGGAGGGGAAACTAATGATTCATGGGTAAGATATAATATATTATGTAAACTATATTGAATTTTTTTCCCTATACTATAAATAGGTTTTCCAACATTAAAAAAAATAGAAGACTTATGCTATATGAGGAACTATTCCCTTGAAAGAGAAATTATGAATAGAATTCCATTATTAATATATTTTATACATATTCCGTTATGAAAATGATTCATCCACAGGAATAAAAATGTATTGAAGAAAATGATTGTAATGATCTTTTTCAAAAACAAATACAATTGGCCATCGTGGTTTGCATCCTATGAGTACACACATCTATACGTAATAAATGACTAATATAATTTCTAATTCTATTTAAAATGGTGGGATTTTGAAAATAAAAAGAAACACCGGAATAGAATCCATGATGGATGTTCTAAATGGTTCCATACCCATATGGACCTCCATCTACCACATTTATAGGACACATCACCATTTTTCAAACAATTAGGATTCCATATCCCAATATAATATGAAGAATTAAAGGGATAATCAATTAATAAAAATGATCCCCATTTTATAATATAATATATATTTGGATTAGATATAACCCAAGAGTAAATGAAATTATTATATATTAGAAGATCTGGTGGGCCCAATCTAAATTTATCTACCAACATCAATATTTGATAATCCTCGAGAGTATCAAACACATTTGATGGAACGTGCAAAGAATGTTGAAACGCCATTACCATTGGACAATTATAAACCATATGAATAAAATGATTCATATTTTGTGGAACTTTTAGAGTAGTATTCTAAAATAGAATGAGTGAATCTTTTAAAGTACAGGGATCAAGATCATGAAAATAACCATATGACTCTAAATGAATATACATATCTAGAGGGTTTGATCCCATCAGGGGAAAGGTACCTAGTGATGGGGAAGAACATATTAGAAGCACTGATCTGAACTAAGACCCAAAGAGAGGGAAACCATATCAACATAAAATGATAAAATATAAGTGGGAAATTTAAATAATCTGAACAATAAATAAATAGTTAATAAATATGAATTATACTATTATCAAAAATAATAAAGTGGAAAAGAACCACTCAACATTCTTCCCCTTTAAAAGTTATAAAACGAAAATCCTAGAATCTATGAAATGATCCCCAATAACCCTATTTGTAAGAATCGAAAGGATATAATTAAATTGAAGGAGTTCATATAGAAATAAAAACTCTCATTTAAAATATAAAATCATGTGAAATTTTTTAATTAAATAAGAGAAAAAGATAATAATTTATTAAAATAACCTCAATTTGATAAGGAATTTGTATCATTTAAACCATAGTTTAATCTATTTATTTTATCATTATAAATGTTCCGTATGGTTTAAAAAAGTTTTTTGGTGCATCTGTGGCTAGTTGGGAGCTTGAAGCTCCAGTTTTCAGAGGTTAAAATAGTGGCACACAATTTGTGAACATTTATTAATAATCGTTCAACTTAAACTCCTAGAAAGGGTTCCACATGGATTTTATAATTTTGGAAGTGGGAATATTGATTTATGGGGATAAGGTAGAAGGTTCTCATGAGATGCACACATTTTTTTTATAATTATTCACTACAAGACATGTAGGGTGTGCTCCTTGTATACTGTGGTGTGTATGGTTAGTGCACAGTTTGGAAAACAATGTGGGAAATCTATTCAACCACTTAATAGTGGATTATTATATTTCTACAACTTTATATTAAACTCATCATATAATTGATTTTATTCTTCAACACACAATAGACCCCACACCTCTAATGAATCTCTTAAAATCCTAAAGATAGGATTTTTGATATCTATTATATCTATACTCTAAATCTCTTTTATTCATACTCATTTGATAGCCACCAGTGGTCTGTCTATTTTTATTATACATTATTTTATTTATATCTCTATCCACAATGTTTTTTATGTTTGAGGATATATGAACTATTTCATGTAGTTTGTCTATTTTCTCGATTTTATCCATTCTAACCAGAATTAGAGGTCCCCAATAGAGGAGGAGTAAACTATAAAGATTTCATATGGGGTATCTTAATTTTCCATCAATTTATTAGTCTTTATATATTTTATGTTTTTCTATGCTTTTTATTTTCTATTCATCGGTTATTAATGGAATTATTATTAAATTAAATTGCCAGTCCTAATGTATATGGCCCCTAATAATTGTTTCTCTATCATAAAAGGTTAATGAAAGTGAATTTGACCACCCCATTGGGTTTGTCCATAAAATGTATCAAACCCCCAGTGGTGGCCTATAAACATTTTTCACTTTGGAGGTGTTTTATTTACCCCATTCCATGGGATGCTAAATTAAATGGTTAATACATAAAATGAATTGAATAAAAGGGGGAATGGAATACATAGTCCCAATTCCTTTGGATGATGTTCCTTCTTGATTTGGTTTGAAATATTTTTTAAATATCGATTCTGAATTAAGATGAATGGGGGGATTCATGTGAAGTTAGCCCTTTTAAACCTATTTTTTTTATTTTAAGAACCTTTTAAGGTGAGTAAATTGATTATATAAATATGATGGAAAAATGATTTAAAATCTGAAATTAAATGGTATGGTTAGTATTTGGGCCCATGACCATTCATGTTTATATAAGAAGAGTGAAATGTGAAATCTGAAATGGACCTCCCTGAATGGACTCGTCAAGTTTAATTAATTTATTGAATTTTAAATGAATTTATCATACTGCTTGGATGACACATGGGTTCTCACATGAATGACAAGGATTGAATCACATTGATGTTAGATTGTATATTTCCAAGTTGTACTTATACTCCCATTGTTAACCATAGAGGATAGACTCATAGGGAAGATTAGTATTATTTCAGGAGAGAGACATAGACTACCTATATGAACTTCCAGAGATGGGCTCAGAGATCATATCATTATATATTCCACAAGTGACACTTACCTCTAATCATGGAATCAGAGTGATATGACATTATACTAGACATAGAGTGATACCAAAGTTATTATGAGAAATTCCTAGGATGTGTTTGTAAGGTGATAGTTCATATTTTCCTTGAGAAATACCTTTTGTTCCAAATTAGGAATTGTTAGGAATGCATCAGGATTCATTACTATCATAATGATTTAATTAAAGAAAATTTCTTCCAATCAAAACCAAAATCATAAATTTGGTAAAATTCTTACATATTATTGATGGATTTATTATACGCATACATATTAGATACGATTTATGGGGTACACATGGGATATGATATAGGTCCTCAAACATTATGATTAAATCATAAATGATTAATTACTAAAAAAATTATCACTTAGGCCAAATCAAGTAGCAGAGAACAGGTGTTCCATGGGAACCCATACACATGAGGGTTATTTATTTATTATGCCTTATTTAATGATTTTTATGATACCTTCACACTTTCATTATTTATTCATGGGATAGATGAAATTATACACTATTTTTCATGGTCTATAGAGTTTATATCACGCCCTACATGTGCTGCCAGTTGTTACCTTGATATACTTCATGGATGCAGTTTGGGATATGGAAATCAATAAGGATCTAATTATTGATTTGTTGTAGCATATGAGTGGGTGAGAACAAGACCAAGGTATGACTCATAGTGCTATTTGGAGATAGTCTTCTGGTCCTTTAGTGAACTTTTTGGTATAATTGTATGTATTTCAACCAACTTCCAAGTCTCCTTGTTTCCTTTTAATATATCATGGCATGATCATCATTTTTTATAAGACATTTATGGATGAGATTATTGGGTTTACATATATATATTATTGATGTTTATTCTTCAACTATTTAGTTATCTTGATACTAAATCTTTTTATTAATAGGATTATTCTGGTGTTCTAAAATATGATCATGTGGGTATAGTGTCCCCACTATTCCACCAAAGACCCTTGTTCATAGTCGGCGACCTATTTCATATGGGGAGGCACAATTGAGATAATGTGTCCAGCCGAGTTCAGTCGCTTTTGAGTAACCAAAATTGGGATGTCAAAATGTGGTATCTAGGGATTATTTTAATTTCCATACTAATTTTGGATGCTACAAAGGAGAAATAGAATTTGATGATATTTTTTCATGATATTATTCTAGGGAGTATCTAACACAAATAAATTGAAAAATACAAATTAATGTGGTTGGTACATAATTTTCTATATTTTGCTTATTACATTTTCTATGATATCAATATTGGGTTATGCAATTGGCGTTTGATGTTCTTTATGACTAAGGATTTTTATCCTTGGATGATATGGAAAAAAAGTATTACATCATGCATCACAATAGGTACTTCAAGAGTTATATTTCATACATATTCTATTACTTTTTTTACATTACTATATTCATTATATGTATCATTATTTCGTTCCATTATTTCTATGTGCATGAATTTGTGCTAACATTTCATGTTGCGAATTGATAAATAATTATTTGGTTTAAATTGTTGCTGAATTTAAATTTTAAATTTGTACCATCCATTATAATTTTGAAATGGTGATTTATATAATTAAACAAATTTATGATATTTTATATGAAATTGAGTCTGATTCTGAATGAAAATGAATTTTAAAGGTAATTGTCACCATTTAATTTGTATTCTAATTTCAACATAGAGAGTGTTTTCCACAATCAAATTCATTTTATACTTTGTATACTAGTACCATTAACTTTTAGCGAAGAACATGACCCTGAAGTAACCATAGTAGTGGGATGTATGTAGTTTCTCTTACACTGTGTATGATATGTATGATTCCCAGACCTGGATTTAAGAGTAAGAATGGAGACGTGACTCTTATATAGAGAGGGTTGAACCTATCATATTCTAATATATGTTTTGATATAAGTTATCAACACTTTTTTAGGCATGTTTTTCAAATTTTTATATACATGACACCATGACAACCATGATTCATGCACCAGGGGGTTGGTGATGACCATACTCTGAAGGGGGTGGACCATAGCTGACCAATTGAACCTCCAATAGTGCGACCTGAGGAACCACCAGTAATACCTGATATGGGAATTAATGTACTGTTTTAGAGGTCTTCCTATGCATTATGTAGACTATTAAAGGCTTCCCACTACTTGACTTGACTATGGTATTGTTGACGCATGTGTTTCAAAAGTATCATCCATACACGTTTTGAGGGGATGTTAGTCAATAGGATGAGGAGTTTTGGATAGAATCCATGTAATAGATTCTCAAAAATCTTTAGACAACTCAATATTGAATACTAAATCTCACCATGTAAATGCATCTGGATTATTCCATGATATGGTGGGATTTTACTACCCAAACATATCTTCATCGGGATATGGCTTGGATGGATTTTCACAAGGACATATATGATTATTTTTTATCCCCATAAATTGAGGGTAAATAGAGAATAATTTTTTATGAACATGGAGTAGGGTTCCTTAACAGTTAATAACTATTCTACATCTTTCATAGATCTCAAGGGTTGCTCACTTATTTAGTTAGGTGCTGTGTTATCTAAAGATATGTGATTTGAGGATGGTCTCAGGTACGAAATCTGATAGTAGGTGAATTTCATTCACTGTAAAACCATATTTGGGATACTAAATTATGTTCTTATCACTGAGAACAAACCAAAATAGGATGAGGTGTGAGATAGAGTGTTTGAACACCTTTATATGGTATAAAATCAACTAACAGTATGAATAATTGTTTGAAAATTCTACATGGTAATATTAGTATAGAGGGTATGTAATCAAGTATCCATGTGAGGTTTCATTATTTCGGTAGACCAAGACCTATGAAACCCATGTGCACCTATGACCCAATCATGTTCCAATATTGAGTCTTAATGGTTCAAATTCATTAATTTTGTAGATCTTTTCCTTGAGTAGACAATGAATGTGGTTCTACACCAACTGAAAATTAGGGAGCGGGGTCAACAACTTCTCATTAGGAGGGGGTTGGAGTACAATTGGCCAATCAGGCTGAGGTAGTCATAATGAACAAGTTATCCAGACACCATATTTATTTAAATAGTGATGAGGAACTTCTTAGTGTATTCGTTCTATTTATTACGCCCATGTATCAATTTATATGTATTTAGTGTAGTTGATATTTGAGGAAAATAGTGTAAGAACTTTTATTGTGAGACATAATATTATCTTAGCCTGTAAATTAATATATTCTATTTTTGATAACAATGATTCACATCCCATCATATCTATTTTTTTAGAGGTGGGAATTGGGATCGATATTCATTTCTCTTGTACAATGATGACACATGACATTAATTTGGGTATATGATGGGAGAGTGTGTGACAGTGAAAGGAGTTCCCCCTTAAGATAGCTGGGTTTTAATTTTTTATTGGACTAATTTTACCTCATCATGATAGGGTTTGATATCATTCTCGTGATGGATTGGTTGGTCCCATATCAGGCCTATATTTTCAACTACCACTAAAGGTAAACATAATCATTACCAGAAGGTGTGGTTGTTATTCACATTGGTGAATGGGATGTCGATGAAATTCATGATAGACCCTATCATTGTACGTTGGGTGGGATGATAGCCACGATTTCAAGTTAATATTTGGATGGTTAGGGAATACATTAGGGAAGCTTACATCCAATGGTAGATCGTTCTGGGATGTTTTACAACTGGAATTTTCAGGGCCACCTCCCAAGAGAGAGTTAGATATTTCCATCAAGATGGTTTGAGGAGTTTCACTATTATCCATTCTTCAGTACAAGATGAATATTATTGAGTTATGGGATCTCAAGAGGATTCTAGAGGATTTTGAATCATAAGATTTCATATAAACCAGTTATTCCCAATGGGGTTCAATGGTTCTTTTCACCAAGAATTTGGAGGGTACCCTTGGTCTATGCATAGATTGCCATCAGATAAACCTAATTACAGTTAAGAACTAACATCTATTACTGAGTGCAGATGATATATTTGACTAGCTCTAAGAATTAGATGGTTTCTATATAATTGATGCATGATCAGGTTATCATAAAGTGGAAGCTAGACAATAACACATAACATTTACAATATTATATTGTAGATATGCATATTATGAGTATTTGGTCATGTCAATTGGTCTCAAGAACAAGCAAACCATTTTCATGTCACTAATGAACTATGTTCTCCACCCATATCTAGATTTGTTTGTGGTGGAATTCTGGGATAATATCATCATGCATTATCAAAGTTGAAACAACCATGCAAAACATCTTAATATAATGTTTAATAATATGATATAACTTGAGATATTTGTTTACATCAACAGGTGACACTTTTTGATGGATAATGTTAATTTGTTTGGTCATATTATCATTGAGATAGGAGTACCAATTAACACATTGATGGTGATAGATATAGTTTCCTAGGAGAATACCATGAACATCATTGACATGAAGAGTTTTCAGGAATTTTTGTTTAATACATACGCTTAATACGAGACCTCTCAAACCTAGATAACCATATTATGATCTTGAATAGGTGGGGTTTGAAGTTTATATAGTTAGAAAACTGTTATGAATTCTTTTAGGAGATGAATGTGAGACAGAATTCAGCACTAATGTAGATAATTATAAAATAATGAAAATGTTATAGAGCCTATTTAGACACAATTGGTATCTTGCTAGCAGATGTTCTGATGTAGGAAGAGAATGTTATGGAATATGAGTCTCTAACTCTGAGACCTCACAACAAGAAATACCTTCAGGAATTTTTGTTTAATACACACGCTTAATACGAGACCTCTCAAACCTAGATACCCATATTATGATCTTGAATAAGTGGGGTTTGAAGTTTATATAGTTAGAAAACTGTTATGAATTCTTTTAGGAGATGAATGTGAGACAGAATTCAGCACTAATGTAGATAATTCTAAAATAATGAAAATGTTATAGAGCCTATTTAGACACAATGGGTATCTTGCTAGCAGATGTTCTGATGTAGGAAGAGAATGTTATGGCATATGAGTCTATAACTCTGAGACCTCACAACAAGAAATACCTAACACGTGATCTATAATTAGTCGATGGTGCTCAAACCATGCACTATTGGAGGCATTAATATTTTTAGAGTGTTTTGTAGTGTATAAGGACCACAAAAGCCAAATATACATATTTACCCAATGAGACATGAATATTATGAAATTAAGGTGGGTTTAATACCAATATTCATTTTTACATAAATATTTACCTCAAAATAGGTAAGGGGGTTTAATTTTTCAATACTCTAAGACGAAGGACATAGACACAGGTGGTTCAAGAGGCTAGTTGAGAGTGTAAGATTATGAACCTATTTTTTGATGATGAATTTGGAGGTTCAAGAATATGGTGGAAAAAATTTACTTGAATCAATATAAGTGGCCTATTAACTTATGGTGATAGTGAAGATGAGGAAGCTATCATATTTCGAGGGCTTGTTCCAATAAGAGAGCATTATAGGGGATGACACTACTTCGGGAATGGCTGTTGATTAGAATGAGATCTTATGCATTCATGGATGCATCTAAGTTCTTCCAAACATCCACAAATTGTTGACTTGATATTATCATGCCTCAATATGGGAATTACATCATGTTCATATCATGATGCATCATTACTTACACTTCCACTACTGGTGGTTAGAGATGAAAATGGAGATAGCTTGGTTTGTTACTCTGTGTTCCACCAGTTAGCATGTGAAGGAAGAATACTAGAGACTATAAGAGATTTTATGTCTAATACCTATTCTAATGTGGAGGTTAGACAATGTAACCTTGAATTTCATAAGGGATTTCATATATCACCATGGGATACTGAATTCGTATATGTGTTCCTAGATATATTGAAAATGGTTTCCCATTTCTTTCCAATTTGAGAGACATTTTTAGAGGGTGAAATCAATAGACTCAACATTTTTTGGATCATATGACTCCATAGTCATCCATTTTCTATCATATATAACAGATAACAACATTTCACATCCTAGTTCTCATATGGGTTGAATAGTGAATTTTGTTTATAGGTGTATTTGAATAAAACCTATATCATATAGAGCTATAGACATTTAGAGCATACAATATAGATTTGGAGGAAACTCTCGGAGTATGTATCATTGATTTCAGAGGTTCTTGGGAGAAAAAATTACCTCTCACATAGTTCGCTTATAATAATAGATTCCATAAAACCATATTGATGGATCCTTATGGGGCCATTTATTGTATTACATGTCGTTCATCCCAGTTCTGGCTAGATATAGGAGAGGTAATGCTACTGGGTCCATATCATATTCAAGAGACTTTTTAAAAGTTTTAGATTATTAGGAAAAATAATTATATATCTCATTATAGATATATTTCATACATTGATTGTCATGATCAACCAAAAGAGTTTGAGGTGGTGATTTGGGTTTTTATTCAATTTTCCCCTAAACTGGGGAATAGATGATGTTGGAAACAAGGCACCTAATTTCATCAAGCACTTTGAGATTCTAGAGGGATTTGGTTTGGTATCATATCATCTCATTCATGGTATTTACCTATTTAATTTAATTTTTCAATTCCATCTTAGATTAATGGCCTACAGTCGACAAAAAGTCCACAACCAAGTTAAAGTAGGTGGTCTCTTGGTTTTCCCTCAATGTATCAGTATTTATATATATTTTATTCTTTAATATGATAGATTTTATAAGAATCCATTATTAAATGTAATTTTTCTTAAATTTAATGACTATGACTAACCTATATGACCCATGAGAACCATTTATCTATTTTTCATTATTAAGGACCATCAATTTAACTTCCAATATGGGTGTTTTGATAAAATGGATAAACTTCCATGGGTGGCCTATAAACATGTTTCACCTTTGAGGTGTGTTGTTTATCCCTTTCCTTGGGATTTTAAATGGTATGGTTAAAATTTAAATTGAATTTTAAAAAATAATGAATAGAATACCATTTCCAAATTTCTTTGGCCATTTTTTATCTCCTAGGAAAAAGATAATCTTTAAATGTAAATGCCTAATTAATATGATTAAAAGGATTCAGGTGATGTTTTTCCTTACAAGACATTGACTTGATTTGATCAGCCTTATTTGGTTAGTAAATTACACATATTAATATGATTCCCAAATGAGTTAAAATTTGAACGTAAATTTTATGGTTAGTCTTTAGTCCCATGGCCATTTATATTTCAATGATGACAAAGAGCTCTAGATTTCAACATGGTAATACATAAACAAAATCATAATTTATATTAATTAATTTAATTGTAAATTAATATATGATTCAACTTGCGTGCTAAATGCATTATCAAAGGAATTACATGTGCTAAATAACATAGATGCTAGATCGTATATACCAGAGTGATATCTGGACTCCCATTGTGGACTACCAAGATGGAATTAGGTGGAGAATGTTATTATGGGACTAGTGATACATTTTATCCCTATGTGCAATTACATGGATAGGAATAAAGGGAAGATCCTTATATAAACCACAGGTGACACTTCGTATCCCATTGGGTAAGGCAAAGGACAAAAATAGAGGGATATGAATTTACGACAAACCGATAGTAATACCATTAGTCCTATGGGAAATTTATTCGATGGTCTTGTAAGGTGATCGGTTGATATATTCCTATATTGATACATGGGTTACAAATTAAATACACCAATGATGGGATCAGGTTACTTTAGGATCATAATGAGTTAATTAAATGATGTATCTTCGATGAAAAATCACAATCTTGGATCCAGTCTGAGAATTTCATGTTATTGATGGATTTATTATACACATCTCAATTATATATGATTTATGCGGGAAACATGGGATGTATCTAGTTCCTAATACATTATTATTAAATCATCAATGAATGATTTACCAGATTAGGTCAATGTAGGTTTTATAGGATGGGTGTTCCATGGGAACCTAGACCTATGACAGTTATTTATTTACCAAACCTTATTTTTTACTTTTACTATTACATGGATACTATTATTACGTATTCACATACTTGATGAAATTATAAAACATTGGTAGAGTATTACTAAACTTATCTCACAAACTATATAGGTCACTTATTGGTAATAGTAATGACTTCATGGATGCAAGTAGGGACAAGGGAAATCTCCTAGGTACAGATGCAAGATTTATTATATCATGGGAGTGGGGGAAAATAGGATCAAAATATGTCTTATAATACTATCCTTATATAGTGTTTTGGTCATTTTGGGTTGTTTTTAGTACACCTATATGTATTTTTTTACTTTCTTCCATGTTTGACTGTTTTCATTTATTATAATATTTCACGATTGTCATTTTTCATATGGAATTTATGGATATGATAGCTAGGTTTCTATTTATATAATGGATGTTCATTCTTCATATGTGTAATTATCGTGATGATCCCTCTATTTATTTATATTATTATACCTATATTCTACACACTGATAATGGGGGTATAGTCTCCCCACAATTCTACAATACACCCTCGTATCTAGTCGACATCCTCTAGCATACGTGGAGGCACTCTTTATTTCATGTGCATAACTAGGTTCCATTACATTTGAGTAAACTTGTTTTAGGATGTCAAATATTTGAAGATAAAATATAATAAAAGAGTTTTTCAAAAATATATATAAATAGTTCATATAAGTAAATAAATAAAATAGAAAGGTATAATCATCCAAAACCATGTTTTTCACATTTTAAAATATGTAACAGTTATTTCACTAAGGGAAAAATAATTTCAATGAAAAATTAAATAAATATAGGATCCCAAGAAAATTTTTAATAATATAAAATGAAAAAATATAATGAAATTTAAATTATATATAACAAAAAAATAGAAAATACATTCTTGTTTTTTGGAAGAATCAAAAATAATATGGTTAATCATTCTAAAAATATTCATATTCAGATAATAATTATCTCTTGTATTAAACTAAATTTATCAATCCTATCACGCTTTTACCAAATTAATTTTTCTAAAATTTATTTATATTCAAGGTCGTTGTAAAAATACCTCTTAGGGTTTCAGTTATTGAATCAAATTTTAAATTGATATCTTATTTCTATTCATGATAAAAAAATAAAATGATATCTCACATTAATATGTTTTATTATAGATTGATGTAAAGGATTCATTATAATATATATAGTATAATAATTAAAAATATATCTATATTTTCTTAAATAAATATCAAAATTAGATATATATTTTTTAATCTATAGAGTTTCTAAATTTCAATTTCCTATAAGACTATACTTTTTTTCAGCTATAATTTGTTAGGTCCACTAGGCTGAATACCCTGAGAGGGGGGGTGAATCAGGGTATGACTAATTAAAAATTAATGCCCGTTCTGATCTTGTTTCGATGTTAAGAAAAACACTCTTCTCTCTCTTTCTTGATACACAAAATAAACAGAAAGTAAAGCAAGTGCAGGACACAGCAATTTTACTTTGTTCACCGCTAAGGGCTACGTCCAAAGAGCATACGTGACAGGTTGCCGGTCGTACCAAATTCTACTAATCTTCACTAGCTGTGGATTACAAGGTTCGGGCTAGATCACTTCTATGCCCAGGCTCACTGCCTTTACAATGTTTAGGGTCAGCTCACTGCTTTCCCAAGGGTCACTCCATGTTTCTCTCTCTCTGGCTCACTGCCGGTGGAGAGGATCACCTTCTTCCTCTTCCTAAGCTCACTGCTCTGTGAAGGGAATCCAATCAAAGTTTATAGACCTGTAGGTCTCTTAATTTCCATTAAGGAATGCATCTTTCTCTGTATGTAGATGCTCTGTTGAAGTTCAACTTTCACCCGTATATGAATACCCCTTTTGCCACTATCCACTGGGCAAACAACCTTTGGAAAGACCTTCGCAAAGCACCCTACAATGCGAGGTTCCCAATTTCGCGAAGCTCAAACAAGCCTTTGCGAAGCTCCTGCCTTTTCGCGAAACTCACTCGCGAAGCACCCTCGCGAAGCTCTCTCGCGATGCTCAAGCCGTCGAAAAGCAACGACCCTCGTGAAGCTAAGTAAGCCAACGTGGAGCTCGCAGGTTTCACGGAACTACAATAGCCGCCGCGAAGCACCTCTTTCGTGAAGCACACTCGCACCGCGAACCACCTTCGCAAATCGAGAGCAAATTATTTTCTCTGAAAATTCTCTCTACTTCGCTCGAAGGGGTTGGCCTCTATTTATAGGCGATTCCACCGACCCTCTAACATTCCGCGCGAAGTCAACGCCACGTCATCTAAAATCGCGAAGCTCCAAAGTTTCTGCCGGAATTCTGTCCAAATCGCGAAGCTCCACGGAAATCATCCGTTCGCGGAGCTTGACGTATTCGCGATGAATCACCGTCAACTTACCTTCGCGGCTCGCGCCTTCGCTGCGAAGCTCCCTCGCGAAGCCCAACATTCCTTCGCGCCTTCGCCGCGAACCTCTCTCGCAAAGCCCTTCTCCGCCGTGATGCGCTTCAGCCTCTGCCGTTCGCGAAGCTTGACGTAATCGCGAAGCATCACCGCCTCCATTCTTCTGGTCATTGCGATTTCCAACCTATGCATCCTATCTTCGCGAAATTCATGCCTTTTCCATATTAAATTATTCTCTTCATGGAAATCCTATTTTCGCGATGCTCACCAAAATCCAAATTTTGGACCCCAAAAATTTGGCAAACACTGGGAAACAGCGCCACCTTGTACTGCTCTTTTGTACCGCCTCCAGATTGTCCATTCCTTTGTCATCGTTCTTTGTCAACATGGAATGTCAACAACTTCCCGGGAACTCGACAAGATATCCATGAAAACCTACTTTGTCAACAAACACAATCAACCCAAAAATACTACAATGTTACCTTGAGGGATTTTTGCCCAACATAATTAAACCTAATGATGTGGGTTTTCCCCTATTACTCAAATGGTGACGTCATCTCTAAAAGTTGGTGAGGAATTCTTATATTTGGATATTCTATGGAATATATCCTGGAATGTTGATGAATTTTAGAGGAGTCAATTATTGGAGGTTCTTATTGGTCAGTGGACTTCATTCAAGGAATTCTTGTTTAACCAGGGTCTAGTAGATCAAGTTTATATTAAATGAAATAAATGATATCATACAATAGAAATATTTTGTAATATAGGGGATACTATTAAAGTCACTCTAATGTTAAGGATCCCTATTTTATAGTTATCATATGTTTTAGTGTTTATTTTATGAACTCTCATAGATATGTTTGACTTAGATTAGACTTTTTATTTTTTATTTTCATACTGAGTTAATTCTCATAGGGGAATTTCTATTATCGGGTTGTTAGAATCTTCGATACTATGAATTTTTTTCCCAAATATTTAATGTGTACTTCGGTATCTCTTGTTCAAGGAACTCTTATGTAAATATTTGATCTTGGTTTCTCCTTTTTTAACTAGATACCTAATTCTCATAAGTGTATGGACCCTTCTAAAGCATCCCATTGGATCAATACTTCCCAAATAAAATTTTCTTTACAAAATCAAGTAGTTATTAGGGTTATTATAATATCCTAGGTGAATATTTTTCATGTTGATATTTTCATACTATATATCATGAAAGTCATGCATCTATATATTTATTAAAATATAGATACTTCTCAAGAGATTTTAGAGAAAATTTAGTCAATGAAAAAAAATTATGTTTTTTGTTGTTAAAGGATTAGTTATGAATTTTTAATTTAGTTAATTCCAAATTTTTATATTAAAATCCAATGTTTATATATGATTCCAAACATGCTCAGTCTATAGGGAAACATGAAATTAGATCTACCCAGTTTCTAGGTTCTCTGTCTTTTCTATGGAAATATGCAAGACTTCATTCCCAAATTAATAATTTAATATTTACAAGAATTTTAATGAAAATTATCTCATATCACATCACCTAAAATTTCACATTCATTATTGTAGTGGTATAACCATTTATGTATATTTTATGTATGGATGGATGCTTTTTTAGGTCAGGTGATGCATTTTCATTCAAAAAATAATACTTGTTTCTTGGTAAATTTTCTTCAACCAAAATTGTGGTTTTTAGTATATGGTCCAAGTGATTTAGGATTGTGTTTTCAAGTGGGATACTTTATCATATGAATATTTTTTGTTAGTGGGTCTCGGAGTATGTATTCATTGATTTGTTGTTGGGAACACTCCCTTAGATCAGATCAAGGATGAAATGCTAATTCATATTCATGGTAGTAACATAATAGTAAATGAATATATCCATATAAAACATTGAATGTATGATTTCCTTCAAATATTTAATCCCTTGTTGGGGAGGTTATAAATGGTATTGAACAAGATTGATGGATGCATAATGTAAATTATTCTAGAACGATATCTATTTCATACAAATCAATTTCATTGCAAGAAGTAAAATGTGCATCTATCATGACATTGTCTATAAGATGGGATAGAAAGAAGACATATTAAAACTACTTTCTAGAATATTTCATGATTTATTATAGAATGTTAATTCTATATTAGTGAATGGTTGAGAATTTTTGGAGGGAAATCGTTGGCTCTATAGACGGTTGTTGTGGTGATGCTACCAATGTATTCATGTAATGTGAGTTTTATGAATTTCTTGCATGGATAATTATTTAATAAAAACAAATGGATAATATGAAAGAATATTGTTTCTATGTATATAAATTAGTCATATCAATGTATCATGATCAATGTGTTTGTATATATTAATTTTTATTAATTCAATGTAGTGTATTCTTATTGTTACATGTAGTAGTAGTTATGTCTATGATTGTAGGTTTTGTGTGTTAACCCTTGAATGGAACCTTATTTTTAGTGGGGGATTACACTATATCATTTTTTAATGTAAAAATGTGGATATGTTTTTTAGGACGATCAATGGATAATTTATGTAGATCTATAGAAAAATAAAAATTATAAGACCTGGGATTTTATAATGAGATATTTATATGGAGACATAGATGAAATTAAGATAGATGAGTTTGGATATAGTTATATACGTTTTTGTAGAACTTTCATGTGATTAATATATTTTTTGAATTAAAGGTTTATAATTTACTTTGTTTTTTGTGATCACTTAGTTTTGGTTTCAGAACATTATATATCCCTACTAGGAAAACAATATTTATATACGATAATATATAGATAAAATGGGAGGTCTCCCTTAGAGTGAACTATTCATCCATGAAGGGTATTTTTAATGGCACATCACGAAATTGATTAGAAGGAAAATTGAATAATAATATATATGTGATACAAAGGGGGTGTAATAATTGTGTTGTGGGTGTAGAAGGGGTGAATTATGCATCAAGGTGTATTGAATATTTTAAGGATAATTTTTTATAAGTTTAGATCTATTATTAATAAAACTTATTATCCAGGAAGAAATATTTGTTGAACTCTATGTTATTAAAATAAGAGAATGAGGCAACCAACTGGTCATGGGTTTTTAGCAAGAACATGGAAAATGTAATGAAATATATCTTCCTTAATCTATCATAGAAAAGAAAATCTTGGAATTAATAATCCTTCTTGGGGATGATGTGTCTATTGATTTATATTTAGACACTTTTGGTGGCTTCGTTGTGAGAAATTTTTTTAATTTCCTCACATACATGGCCATTAAATACTATTTTCAGGACCACGTTACCAAAGGTATAGATTTTTTTAGAAAAACATTTACATATATATATGACATTAATAATGATAGGAAAACCTATTTACCTAAATAGGGTAAAATTTATGTATGTGTTAAGTGAATGTGTGTGGATAATGCACCTGGGGTTGATGGATTCAAGGTTAAATTCTAATTTTTTTTGGGATTTAATTATTGATCATCTTGTGAGTGTTGTGAGATATTTATTTAGAGATTTGATAGTTTCTAAGTCTATTACATAAACCACATTTTTTATTATTCACAATAATAATCACTTTTATAACTTCCAAAACTAATGACCAATTACTGTATGTATCTTTTCATTGAAGATAATTAATAATACTCTCAATAGAATCCCATCTATTTATATGGATACTATTATATTAATGTAACAAAAAGGTTTAGTTATGTGGTGAGGATTTCAAGGGGAAGTCATCCTCTATTTAGAAATTATAGTGGGGTTGAACCATAATGTTTAGTGGGAAATTAGATGACAAAAATTAATATTGAAAAATATGTTTATAAAATGGAATGGTGATTCGTTTTCATATATTTAAAAATGTAATGATTCTTTAATTAAGTATTTTATTTAATAATTAAATATTTTTCTCCCCCTTTGATGTATATATATATATCATGTGTATGAACATTGGCTTACACATGTCTACAAGAGGTCTTTGGAAAGGGGAAAATTTATTCTTAACCCTATTTATAATTTTTCAAGATTGTCATAGTTGAAATTTGAATGATTTCATGTAGGAGGGGAGTGTGTCGAGTAATGTTTTGGGTATGATACTTAAATAATCTCTCATATTCTATTTTATGATGATTATTTTGTGTATTGTAATAAAATTGAAAATATTATAATGAATTTCATGGGTATTCTCAATAACTATAAATTATGGAGTGGTGAGACTTTTTACTTGAGTATGAATATTTCTCTAGTTTTGGAAAATATGTCTTCTATGAGAGTGTAATTACAAGATATATGGATGGGTATTAGAAGGTGTTACATTCTATTTTAATATCTTAGGGAGCCATTGATTTATTTATGTATTAGAATTTTCCATTTTAAATCTGTAATGTCTGATATGGATAATCTAATTTATAAATGGAACAAAATATTTTTATATTTTGGTGAATTAATCACATTGATCAGGGGTATCATCTCATTTATTCCTATTAAAGAAATTTCTATTGTGATGGTTCCTAAACAATTCATTATAAAACTGGAGATGGTGTTCTCTAACATTCGTTTGGATACTAGTTGGGACAAACAGTTTCATTGGTCCTAATGGAGATCTTTATCTCTTCATAATGATGAGGTTTGGATTAATCTATAAGGATAGGAGGAATCAATGACAAATATTTATACTTAGATGTCTGGGAAATGTGGATGGATGTCCCATTTTGGAACAAATTAAAATTAAAATAATTTGAATCTAATGTAGGTGATTTTAGGAAGGAATGGAGGATTAGTTTCAAGAATTTTTAATATGATGTTCCCAATCCATCCTACCATCACTGATCATGATCCTCCAATTATGGGCTCTGGTGATGTAACATTTTAGTAGGATATTTTTGTTTGATCTCGACTATATTTCCATTTATTTCTAACCCCCAAGAGTTTATTTACATAAGACATAAACTATACATATTTTCATCATATATTCTTAATTTTTACAATGACTTAGGTATTAAATAAATACATAATCCACCCCACTTGGAAGCCACCTACTACAGATCAGTTTACTAATAAATAAACTAATCCAAAACCTAGATCAGGTTTTACAAATAAAAAATCACATGCCTATATATGCACATACTATCTTCAATAGTTATTCATGGAATAAAACAAGATATCAGGTCTCATAATACAACATAGATAGTTCATCATGATAATAAAAATGAAATATTTGACAGTGTATCAAGTACTCTCTAACTCAATATAGGGTACTGTGTTTTTTATTTAAATACCTAATAAAAACACATCTTGAATGTTAATCATAAATAAAAAATATCAAGAGACTAAGATTGAGGAGATGTGATACAGATCGATTTGATAATATTTTCTTTTCAAATATCCTTGACATTGTCTTTGGAAGGATATTGAATAATTTTCTCAAAATATTCTAGAAAATAGACCATCATAGAGTTATTTCTCTAGCCATAGTCCTTTTGTACATGGTCATATGTTATCTATGCTTATAAGGAAGAAAATTATTCAGTACTACATATAATTACATACTATTTCTTCATGAAATAATTCGATACTATTATTAAATAAATCATTAAATAATTATCCATTGAATAATAATCATTTCACTAGCACTTAATTTAATTATTCACAAACTAGTTGTTGAAGATTTTAAATACTCGACAACTAACTAATACATGACAAGGTATCTTCACTTAGATCATTGTTAGTTGAGATCATGGAAACTTGACATGGTTTGTTGATGTGGCAAAGATGGCATGGTTGGTTCATCACATCATGAGGTTAATTAATTTTCATATACAATAGGTTCATGGCCTCATGTTAAAGGTTATTTATTTTTTTTGTCACTACATTGAAAAAAAATCAGAATATTAATTTAGGAAAAATTAATCATACCATGTAATGTTTACTTGATCTCGTCAAGCAGTTAGATACATGGTAGGTAACCATATATCTCATAGTATATTCATTATACAAGTGGTAAGGCGAATTATAATGTGTTTTTGGTTGACATGGTCACTTAACCATCATATTAATGTCAAACAATTCATACAGTAAGTACATTTCACATTATGTTGGGTTGGCAAAGATAGTTATAGAGTAAATAATTTTTTCAATTTTTTCTAGTAAACTATTTTTTAACAAAAAACATGAAATTCATAAAAATCGTTATCAACATGATTTAGGATCATTAAAGTGCAGATGTTATGTTTTATGAAGACAATATTTTTATAAAAACATACAGATTTTAAACATGCATTAATGTGTAATTTAGAATATAAGATTTTAAAATAAATGGCTCAAGGTGGCCCAATATTTTTAGAAATATATGAAATCATTCACCAGCAGAATATCCAAACATTATATATATATATATGTAAAATTATATAATAGATATATTAAAATTTATTATTGTAAATTTTTTTTCCTATTTTATGTAATGTCCAATCATATCCAACATTAAATTTTTAAAATATCACCTTTTTCATTAACATCATTTCATCTTTATTTCTTTACCTTAAAATATGTTGGATTATTTTACTTCAATATTTAAATATCATTTTAACCCATTTTTATTATTTTGGGTAATTTGAAACTCATCTAGAACTTTTTCATTTCTGTTTAAATTGGTATTCATGGATTTCATATTCTCTTAATTAAGAATCATATTTTACTCCACAAGATTAGTATTTATTGTTTTGAGTTGTTTTACAACATTGATATTTATATGATATCCATCTTTTATTTTTGAGTTATTCCATTTGTCCCTTTTATATTATGGTTTGAAAAATTAGAATCAATAATATACTCTTAACTATTGTAATGTCCAGGGTTATTGGAGGTCCATTACTTAGTAAAAATATGATGTTTGGGGTCTACTGGGTGGTATGGGAGGCCATCCCAACCTCTCGGTAAAGTTTGACCCACGGTAGGCCCACCGGTAGCCTTAGCCTAGCGGTAGCAGGCCTACCGGTAGCTCGGTCTACCGGTCGGTCTACCTGTAGTCGCAGCTTATCGGTAGCTCGGTCTACCAATAGCCACAGCCTACTAGTAGCTCGGTCTATCGGTAGCCCCAGTCTACTGGTAGCTCAGCTACTAGTATCTCGTTCTACCGGTAGATGTAGCATACTCGTAGCTCGGTTACCGGTTGTTGTCCGCAACCGGTAGCTCTTGACTACTGGTGGCTGCAGCCTACCGGTAGCTCGTCTACCAGTAGCTATCACCCACTGGTAGCTCTTGACTACCGGTTTCTGCACCATACCAGTAACTGGGCTACCGGAAGCTGACAGCTACCGGTAGCTCTCGTCAACCTATGGCTCTTGCCTACCACCACGTGTTTTCTAGTAGCATCTCCTTTTTGTGAAAGTTGGGTTTTAAACCCAATTTTGACCCCTTTAATTCTGTTTTAAATCCCATTAATGCCAATTAATGGTGTTTGATTAAGTGGGATATCTTGGTGTGTTTCAATTTAAACTACCCCTAATGGCGAGGACCACTTTAATGACGTGTGGGTTGTGTGGTCAACCCACGACCCCGCTCCTTACGCGGTTTCGCATTCTTTATCTCAAACGTCCCCACCCCTTATAAACTAATGGGTTCTCCCTGGGTTAATTTTTCTTGATTAGCCTCCCATTGATTCGTCTTCTCATCCTTGAGTCTCTGAGGTCACACCCCTATAATTTTCACACCTCCTATTCTTGTTCCTCACGTGTCAAGAGAAGCTTCGATCGTTGATCAATCAAGTATGGTTTTCACCTTCGTCTCTCATTTCTGTGTATCTTGTTGGGTGGGTACGCTACTGTTTCCGTAGAATTGTATGAACCAAACTTTAATAAATATAATAAATGGAATCTAAATGAAGGGGAGGGGTTTGATCGATGATGCTACTCTAATTTTATCAATGATTGATGATTTTTGAATTGTGAGGGCTTAAACCTACTGAAAATCATGGCCATTGGTGGTCATTCTCTTTGCACTAACGAACCCTTACCTCTAGTGATGTTTAAATGGATTGTATTGTGGTTGTGAACCCTTTCTGTGTAAAGGAATTTTGGTTAATTTCATACATTCGACTAAATAAATTGAAAATACCAGGATCAATCCATTTTGTGATAACCCGGTTAAAGCATAGCGAGGATGAAATAATGGAGTGTATTAAATCTTTTAAATCTGAAATTACTGGCATGGGCCCGAATTGTGTTGGTGGCAGTGGTCTGGTTGTTTTTTTTTCACGGGATGATTGCTGAGTGATATTGGTGGGGATGGGATCCCCTGTTGTTATGGTTTCGCTGGTTGAGAATTTGAGGCTGTGTGGTTACCTTGCTTATATCACGAATTGGGGTGGGATCCTCTGTTGTTGAGAAACCATTGTCTCCTGGATCCTATGGGCTTGGGGCTATATCTTGGGGTTTTCTTTGGTTATAGTACTTCTAGGGATCTCACTTATTCTTTTGTTGTTGTGACTTTACAGGAGAACAGGGTGTGAATGTTTATGTTGATGTTTGACTCTACTCTTTTCAAGGCATTTTCTTATGCTTTCTAGTTGCCTAAGTAGGTGTAAAATATATCTAAACATTATTACTAAACAAAAAATCAAGGATGGGACAAATAGAGTTCTAGTTTTATGTGAGTTGTGACTTGTCATGGGTGTTGTTCTCTTCTCTAATGAATGAATAGTAAGGACAGTGTTTTTTAGTCTGGCTAAAGAAAAACATAGATTGGGTGAGTTCTTGTTACATATACATATACATTTAGTTTTGTCTTTCTTATTCACACCCCACCCAAGTTGAGCACTTAGTATCGAACACCCCCATTTCAAGGGGGAGGGTTTTTTCCCAAACACTACTATTAATGGCTAGTTATTAGATCTTTTCTGCTCCCTCTCCCGGATAGCCCAAGTATCTTCGGGCAAGCATTAATGGCCTGAAGTCCATTATTAGCCCAAGAATCTTCAGGAAGGGTAGTGTTGTGGTTGGCCCAGGTGTGTGCGGGTAGGTAGTTTCCCAAGTATCTTCGGGATGAGGCCCAGGTGTCTTCGGGCATGGTAGGGGTTATTATGGCCTAGGTGTTTGCAGGCATGGTTACATGGGACAGTTGTGGCCCAGCTGTCTGTGGGAGGGTTAGTGGTTGTAGCCCATGTGTTTGTGGTTGGGATGTCTGGTAGAGGCACGGGTGTGTGCATGCGGGGTATGGAAGTGGGACTGCGGTGAGAATGGTGGGATTGTTCCATTGCATAGGATGTCTTTAATAACCAGTGGGAAAGTGGCGTGGGGTACCCAAACATCGATGTGCTTTTACTATACATTATTTGACTTGCGTTATTTGGGGAGTGTGCCTTGGCAAGGCTTGGGTGGTTAGTTTCCTTACTAGCTTCTTGGTTCTCTCTTTTTCCATGGGGCATTAGCATGCCTCCCCAAGTGTTCATGAGAATATTTGGTTTTCCCTACTGAGTATACTCGTATGCTCACCCTACGTATATAAAAAATGCTTTCAGGTTTCGAAGAGGACATCGGGGATCTTGCTAGATCATTCTAACTCAGACCCTTTGATAGATCATCGTAGTTTTTGTGGTTCTTTCTTTTGGTATTTTTATTTTCCTTTTAGTCTCCTTATAAAATGTGGATTTTACTTTTGTAGCATGAATTGGGAATGGTTCTGGGATTTACTTTTTTTTTACTTTTAGTCTTGGTGTTGTGGGATTTACTATATTATCTCCCGATCCTATTAAAAGAAAAAGGGTAATGCCTTCCATTAGTGTGTGACTTTATACCCTTTGTGCTAGTCGCCACTCTGGGACCTATTGAAGGGAGGTTTTGGGGGTCATTATCACTTCTTCAACATAAAGAAGGAAGGGCCTAGCAATCTGCTGACCATTCCCTCCTCTTAGTGAAGGCGGGTCGTGACAGAATGGTATCAGAGTGAGGGTTTAGAGATAGGATTGAGTCTGGAGTAAGGCATAGTGACGATTGCATGTGATGGTAGGGAAATAGTTTTTAGTGACCTTGGTGTGTGAATTAGGCCAGGGAAGACCGGCTAGGACACAGGATTTTAGGGCCCCCCATGATATGATGCAAGGACTCTAGATATACCGAACGTCCAAGTGAGGCCACACTGATTGCAGGGTAGAGGCCCTAGGGAAGGTACATGCATCATAATGACTCATGTTCTCCTATTTCTGGGGTGTTTTGGGAATTTGAAATAAATAATAAGTTTAAGAAGTTTTAAGAACAATATTCTACACTACATGGGCTTAGGCATTCCTTGTTTACCTTACAACTATGGCACCTGGGAGACAACCATGAGTTGTAAGAGTGATCGAGGCCAAGGAGGTTGACTTGGCCGATCGGAAGAGGGTTGATCAAGAAGAGTAGGATTACTAGTGGAAGAAGACGCTTCAAGCCTTCCAGCGACAAACCCTCGATAAGTATGAGGGCAGCACCTCTGACATGAAGACAAAGAGCTGGCTAGAAGAACTGGTGATAGATTTTGGCCTGATTCGGGCCTTAACCAAGTACTGGGTTCCTCTAGCCTTTAGCTAGATACGGGGAGAAGCACATCAGTGGTGGACGCTCTCCCTAGGGGATATGAGAGAAGCTTAGGTGGCATGGTGTGATTTGAAGAAGGAGTTTTTAGCAGAATTCCTCTCTTCTACGATGAAGGTATTGAAGAGTCAGGAGTTACTCTCCCTCCAGCATGGGAGTATGTTGGTAAGGGATCTAGGGATAATGTTCAAGGACCTCCTCCGCTTCGCCCTGAACCTCATTCCAGATGAGGAGTCTCGGGCGAAACATTTAGAGGAGGTCCTCTGACCCTCCCTCTAGTATGTTGTTAACCCCTTCACCCTACCAACATACATAGAGGTCCAGAAGAAGGCCGAAGTGGTGAAGAGGATGCACACTCTAGGAGGTGTGTCACGAGAGGGGATCCACCTTAGATCATCAAAGAGAATGGCTGTCAGCACTATACCACCAGCATCAGGACCCTCTCGGTCCCGACCAGTATAGAGCAAGCGACAACATTTCCAGTTTCGGTCCCCTCAGTCCTCACCCTTTCCTTTAGAGCCTAGGACTAAGGTGCTTCATCTGTGGGAGCCATGGACATCTCTGAAATCAGTGCCCAGACAAAGTACAGTACGGTAGTGGAAGACAGGCCCAGCTCCCGCCTTAGTAGCAGCTTCCAGTTAGTCCCTTCCAGCAGCAGCAGCAGGGGTAGTGAGCTCCCACTCCTCCAAGGGCAGACATTGCAGGGGGAGGCCAACCACAGGGCACTCCTCAGGGACCCCGACCAGAGGATTGCTGGGGAGGCGACCAATACCCGAGGGGCAGAAGAGCTGGGCATGGATAGTTGCATGCCGTGGAGGTATTAGTTCTAGCAGGACCATAGGTTGTTCGAGGTACGATCAATTTTTTCAGTACCCTTGCTTACACCTTGTTCGATACCAGAGCTTCTCACTCCTTTGTTGCACCCTATCTGGCCCATGCTATGGGCCTAGATGCCGAGAGACATCCAGTTCCCCTGGTGATGAGAACACCAGGATGAGGTCATACCAACTTGTTATATGTTTTCCGAGGATTCAGACTGATGATAGGGCCACATAAGTCGGCCAGGGATTTACTACTGGTACATATACAACAATACGATGTCATTCTAGGCGTTGAAAGTCTGTTCTCTGTGGGTGACATCATCAACTGCTTTTTTGGATGATTTGTGATCTCAGACTTGGTTGGATGGCGTATTACTTTCAACAGTGAGCAGAGCAGTCAGAAGGGTAGCAGGTGAGATGAACCCTGCCTCTCCTTGTTAGCCAAGCTGTCAGTAGAGCCAGTAAATGATGAGATGGTGGAGGTTCCAGGAATCATTAGAGAGTTTAGGGACATCTTTCCTGAGGAGGTAACAACTCTACCCCCTCTAAGTGATATCGAGTTTGGGATATCCATGTAGCCTAGTGCTCGTCCGATTTCGATGGATCCTTACCATATGGCACCTTCGGAGCTACGGGAGTTGCGGAATTAGATCGATGTCCTGATGAAGAGGGGTTATATTTGACCAAGTGCTTCACCGTTGGGTTCTCTAGTCTTGTTTGAAAATAAGGAAGATGGTGGTCTCAGGTTGTGCATAGACTACAGGAGGCCGAATCTGGTAACGATCCAGAATCACTACCCTCTTTCGAGGATAGAAGATCTTTTAGACCAGATAAAAGGGACAGGATGGTTCTCAAAGATCAACCTATGATCTGGATATCACCAGTTGAGGATGAAGGTGGGATACATCTCGAAGACGGCCTTCAGGTGCAGATATGGACACTTCGAGTTTTTGGTCACGCCCTTCGGTGTTACGAACACCCCGGTTGTGTTCATGGGGATTATGAACTCCGTCTTCTAGGAGTAACTGGATCAGTTCTTATTAGTGTTCATCGATGACTTCGTGATATATTCAAAATCAAAGCATGACCATGCAGAACACCTGAGGATGGTTTTGGAGGTCCTCCCACAGCACCAACTCTATGGGAAGTTGTCAAAATGCAAGTTCTGGATGCGAGAAGTAGACTTACTTGGGGACGTTGTGTCCAAGAAGGGGGTAGCGGTGGACCCATAAAAGGTTGAGGTTGTTGTCTCTTGGGAAGAACCAAAAAATGTGGCATAGGATCGTAGTTTCCTCAGGCCGGCAAGTTACTATCGGAGGATCATACACAACTTCTCCCAAATTGTAGCCCCTTTGATAGCATTGACCAAGAAGGATCAGGTTCTCATGTGGAGTGAGCAGTGCGAGGCAACCTTTAGCAATCAGAAGGAGAAGCTGGTTAGTGCCCTAGTGCTGAGACTACCAGAAGAAGGGGTGGCATATGAGGTGTTCTATGATGCTTTAGGACAAGGCCTCAGATGTGTGTTGATGTAGCGACAAGGGGTGATCTCTTATGGGTCTAGGCAGCTACGCCCTCATGAGCATAATTATGCCACCCACGACCAAGATCTTGCAGCGATCGTTTTTGCAATAAAGTTATGGTGTCATTACATCATTGTAGAACGCTTTGTGGTCTTCATAGATCACAAAGGTTTGAGGTATATATTATCCCAGTGGGACCTAAACTTGCGGCAACGAAGGTGGATGGAGTTCCTCCAGGATTATGACTTTGAGATTTCCTACACTTTAGGGAAAGGGAATGTAGTGGTCGATGCCTTGAGCAGGAGGTTACAGAAGGATGCGGTCTAAGTGTCGGTAGATACCTGGAAGGAAATGGAGGAGTTAGATTCCTTGAACCTAGATGTGAGGATGGATAGTGGTAGAGGATGCATGTATCAGATGACAGTGCAGTCTTCTTTGTTCCAGCAAGTGGAGGAGTCTCAGTGGGGAGATCCAGAGTCCGAAGTAATGCGAGAACGAGTTGACCAGAGAAGTGCTCTAGAAGGAAGGACGGAGGATGGTCAGAACAAGATTCTTTTTAAAGGAAAGTTGTTTGTTATAGAGGCTATGCATGGCAAGGATCTTAGTGAGTTCCAAAACTCAACCCTAACAGTACACCCACAAGGTTCCAAGATGTACCAGGGTCTGAAGTGACAATTCTGGTGGCCCGGAGTAAAGAAAGTAGTTGCAGAGTTTATGTCCAAATTCCTAGTGTGTCCGTAGATGAAGGCTGAACACCGTGTTCCAAGTGTCCTGATGCAGTCTCTGGATGTCCCCAACTAGAGGTGGGAGGACAACTTGATGTATTTTTTACGGGACTACACAAGGTTCAAGGGGGGGTATGATGCCATCTGGGTAGTAGTGGACCGGTTGATGAAATCATCTCACTTTTTGGAAATTAAGGATTCAAGTGTAGTGGATACTTTGGAATGAAGGTACGTGGATGAGGTGGTGCAGTTGCATGGAGTTATGAGGTCCATTGTCTCAGATAGGGATGCATGGTTTACCTCACTAGTCTGGAGAGGATTGCAGCAGGCTTTTGGCACCCAGCTACGTCTTAACAATGCTTTCCATCCCCATACAGATGGACAGACAGAGCGCACCATCCAAACCTTGGAGGATATGTTGCAGGCATTTGTTCTGAACTCAGTAAGATCGTGGGTGTGACACTTACCATTGATAGAGTTCTCCAACAATAATAGATATCACTCCACCGTTGGTATGGCCCCATTTGAAGCCTTGTATAGGAGGCCATGCCGCTCACCTGTGTGTTGGACCGAAGTCCAAGAGGTGGGCATCCTTGGCCCGGAGGTGGTGCAGGGCATGACGGAGAAGGTTCAGCTTATACGAGAGAGGATGAAGGCGGACCCGGACCGACAGAAATCAAATGACGATAGCAGGAGAAGGCCCATGGAGTTTGAGGTTGAAGACCACGTGTTCTTGACGGTCTCCCCTCAGCATAGACAACGGAGGTTCGACAAGGGGAGTAAGTTTTCTCCCAGGTTCATCGGACCCTTCGAAGTGTTGTGGCGGTTTGGTGAAGTGGATTAGTAGCTAGTGTTACCACCACTGCAACTTAGGATACATGACGTCTTCCATGTGTCCCAGCTCCGTCGGTATCTGCACGAAGATTCACACACCCTCAGCTGGGGAAAGCTAGACATTGCGGACAACGTGAACTTTGTTGAAAGACCAATAATGATTGAGGATCGTGGGTAGAAGGTGCTTCGTGGGTTAACCATTCCCTTGGTTAGTGTGTTATGTAAACATGGTGGTCTTGAGGAGAGTACATGGGAGAGGGAAGCACAGATGCGTGCCCAAAACCTAGAGTTGTTTTGAGTTTTGTGTTGTTCTGTTTATAATTTGTTTTAGTGGAGCGTTTTACCTTGTTGGATATGAAATGTGTGGTTTTTCATTACTCTCTGAATGTGTGTGAAAAGTCCTGGATATGGGGAGTGGAGGATCAGACCCAAAATCAAGATGCATTAAGGTGGATGTGATTAAACCCGTGTGGGCGAGTCAGTGCTGCACAAAGCAGATAGTATCATGACATGGGGGAAGAGACTCCCCTACCCACACGACTGGGCAGTTTGACATGTTATGATGCTTGGTTCTTAAGAGGAAGGTGTTTTTAGTTAACAATGGGGTTCACTCCTGAGAGGTATCTTTCGAGGTGGTTGTTTGGACTCTCTCATTCCATGTGGGTTGTTTTGATTATCGAGGGAGAGAATAGTTTGATAGTTATCTGATGTAATGGCTCGGGTTGTTGGAAGTCCATTACAAAGTAAAAAATATGAATTTTGAGGTGTTCTGGGTGGTCTGGGAGGACATCCCATCTTCTTGGTGAAGTATGACCCATGGTTGGCCTACCGATAGCCTTATCCTACCAGTAGCCGGCCTACCGGTAGATGGGTCTATCGGTAGCCGTAGCCTACCGGTTGCTCAGCCTACCGGTAGCTCGGTCTACCAGTATCTTGGTCTACCGGTAGCCACAGCCTACCGGTAGCTCGGTCTGCTGGTAATTGCAGCCTATCGGTAGCTCGGTCTACCGGTAGCTTTAGCCTAGAAGTAGCTCGGTTACTGGTCGCTCTCAGCCACCAGTAGCTCTCGACTGTCGGTGTATTTAGCCTACTGATAGATCGGCTACCGGTCACTATCAGCTCCCGATAGCTCTGGACTTCCAGTGGCTTCCCCCTACTAGTAGCTCTCGGCTACCGGTTTCTCTTTCCTACCCCCACAGGTCTTCCAGTAGTGCCTCCTTTTTGCGCAAATTGGGTTTTAAACACTATTCTAACACCTTTAACTCTATTTTGAAGCACATTAACGCCAATTAATGGTGTTTGATTAAGTGGGATACCCAGGTGTGTGTCTTTTTAAACCACCCCTACATGCGAGGACCCCTTTAATGACATGTGGGGTCGTGTGGTCAACCCAAAACACCGATCCTTAGTCTGTTTCGCATTCTTTATCTCATCCATCCCTGGACCTTATAAACTAAAGGGTTCTCCCTGGGTTTCATTTTGTCGATCACCATCCCATCAATTTGTATGATCATCCTTGAGTCCTTGAGGTCACACCCCTACAATTTGCGCACCTCCTGTTCCTGTTCCTCGTGCGTCATGAGAAGCTTTGATCGTTGATCAATCAAGTAGGGTTTTCACCTTCGTCTCTCCTTTCAGTGTATCTTGCAGGGTGGGTACACTACTGTTTCCATTTATTTGGGGGAACCAAACTTTAATAAAGACAATAAATAGACTCTAAATGAAGGGGTGGGGTGTGATTGATGATTTTTCTCTATTTGTATTCGTGATTGATGATTTCTGAATTGTGTGGCCTTACACCTACTAAAAATCATGGTCGTTGGTGGTCATTCTCTATGCCCTAAAGAACCCTTTCCTCTGGTGATGTTTAAATGGATTTTATTGTGGTTGTGAACCCCTGCTGTGTAAAATAATTTTTTTAATTACGTACATCAGGATAAATAAATTGAAAACACCAGGATCAATCCATTCTGTGATTACCCCAGTTAAAGCACAACAAAGTTGAAATCATGGAGTGTGTTAAATCTTGTAAATCTGAAAATACTGGCATGGGCCTGCTTTGTGTCGGTGGTAGTGGTCTGGTTTTTTTATTCATGGGCTGATTGTTGAGTGATGTGGGTGGGGATGGGATCCCCTGTTGTTATGGTTTCACTGGTTGGGAATTTTAGGTTGTGTGGTCACCTTGATTATATCACGAATTGGGGTGGGATTCTCTGTTATTGAGAAACCGTTAGCTCCTAGATCATGAGGACATGAGGCTGTATTGTGGGGTTTTCTTTGGTTCCAGTACATCAAGGGATCTCACATATCCCATTGTTGTTTTGACGTTACAGGAGAACCAGGTGTGAAAATTTATGTTAATGTTTGACTGTACTCTTTCCGTGGCTTGTGCTTACGATTTCTAGTTGCCTAAGTAGGTGCAGAAACTTATCTAAACATTATTACTAAACATGATTGAAACAATGTGACAAATAGAGTTCTGGTTTGATGTGAGTTCTGACTTGGCATGGGTTCTGTTCTCTTCTCTTATGAACGAATACTAAGGATAGTGTTCTTTAGTCTGGCTAATGAAAACCCTAGATTGGTTGAGTGCTTGTTACCTATACATATACTTGTAGTTTTTTTTCTTATTCATGCCCCACCCAAGTTGATCACTTAGTGCCGAACAACCCCATTTCATGGGGGAGGGTGTTTTTCCAAAACACTACTATTAGTGGCTGGTTATTAGATCCTTTATGCTCCCTTTCATGGATAGCCCAAGTATCTTCAGGCAGAATTTAATGCCCTAAAGTCCATTATTAGCCTAAGAATCTTCATTCATGGTATTGTGGTGGTTGGCCCCGATGTGTGTGGGCATGTAGTTTCCCAAGTATCTTCTAGATGGGGCCTAGGTGTCTTCGGGCGTGGCAGTGGTTGTTCTGGCCTAGGTGTTTGTATGCATGGTTACGAGTGACAGTTTTTGCCCAGGTGTTTGTGGGAAGGTTACTGGTTGTGGCCCAGGTGTTTGCGGGAAGGATCTGTGGTTGAGGCCCAGGTGTGTGTGGGCGGGGTATGGTAGTGGGACAGCGGTGAGAAAGGCAGGATTGGTCCGATGCATAGGAATTCTTCAATAACCTATGGAAAGTGGCATGGGGTACCCAAACATCGATGTGCAATTACTATATATTACATGAATTGCGTTATCTGGGGAGTGTGCCTTGGCGAGGATTGGGTGGTTTGTTTTCATGCAAGGTGCTTGGTTTTCCCTTTTTCCACGGGGAATTATCATGACTCCCCACTTTTGCACGAAAGTATTTCATTTTCCATGCTGAGTATACTCGTATGCTCACCCTACGTATATAAAACTGCTTTCAGTATTCCAGGAGGTCTTCGGGGATTGTGTTGGACCATACTCGGTCAAACCTTATGACGGATCATCCCAGTTGATGTTGTTCATTCTTTTGGTATTTTTTTCTTGGTAGTCTCCTTATACAGTGTGAATTTTACATTTGTAACATGCATTGGGAATGGTTCTTGGATTTAATTTTTTTTACTTTCAGTCTTGGTGTTGTAAGATGTACTATCTTATCTCCCGATACTATTAAAAGAAAATGGGTAATGCCTTCAATTTAGTGTGCGACTTTATACCCTTGGTGGTGGTCACCACTCCAGGACCTATTGAAGGTGGGTTTTGGTGGTTATTATCTCTCCTTAAACTTAAAGAAGGATGGTCCCGGCAATCTGCTCACCCTTCCCTCGTTTTGGTGAAGGCAGGTCGTGACAACTATAACTAAAACTAGAATCAATATACATGTTAGTAGTATGTATGAAGACTATGTTACTATATTCGTTCTCATTATGATATTATTCACATGAATTTGAGTCTTCAATGAAAATCCCACTAGCTCTTATAGAACTCTTTCCTTTTGTTTTTATCATTTTATCTATTTTAATTTTATATCTCATGTAGTTAGTCTTGACATGTTTTTTTTGCATTCATAATAGGTTATATTCGATGTAATAATATAATAATTATTACTATATAAATAATTATTTATTTTTTGATCTTCTATTTGATAACAATTTCGAAACCATCATGACAATACTTGTTTTTTTATTTATATGTATAAACATTTCATAAGTTAGGAAACATCGTCTTTTTTAAATTTTATAAAATCAAAACTAGAAGACTGTGAGGTAAAATTAACAAATTCAAAATCTACACCTCTATTTTTGGTAGTCACTTCTTCAACATTAGTTCAAATCGATGCAATGAATTGATGATTTCCTTAAGTGTATATTCATTTATTTTCATTTTTTTACAGTGACCATCTCAGAAGGCCATGCATTTTGTAATTATCTGATTAAAATTTTGAAATTCCTAAAGTTTTCCAATTTTCCACTGAGTACACTCAGTCATTTTACTATGATTTTGAATATATTTAACATATTATTTATAGTCTCCACTTATCCAATTTTCATGTCCTGACACTCAACACTCAAAATAAGATGCATAGTTCTCAATCACTTTTTTTGTTCAATTGTGTGTCACATGAAAAATTCTCTGAATTCCTTGAGAAATATTACAGGTACAAATATAATTTAATTAAATTAAATAAATATGAAATATAAAATTGGTAGAATCTCTTCTCATTTACTAATAAAAAATATTTCTACAAATTTTTAAAACATTAGCCCACATCATTACAAGTCTGACACCGTGGTTTAGTCTTATGCATTTTAAATGATTTTAAAATTATAGTACAGTAATCAATATTAATATACTTTTTGTAGGATTCTATATTATATTTACAATATGAATAATTGTTTCCATTTAATAATTGTGGAATTTGTGGAATCCATCCAATATAAGCTGCATGAACTTCTACCTAGAGATCTTTTTTGTATTATTTTATGTTTAAGAAATTTTATATTAAAAATAAAAAAGAACTGATATACACTATCCATAATAAATAAATATAAATATACAAGGACCCACTATAATACCAATTGTTTAGACTGATTTATTATGGTTGAGATGGTCAAGATGAGGATGAATTGAAATTTTTAATTGAATTAAATAATGAAAAATTAAACAAAAACCAAAACAAATATAATAGTTTGAATAAAAACATCATATATATACTATTTACAACAATTTTCTCATTGATATGTATGACATACACCAAAAAATTAAATTTTCAGGTGATCTATAGCCCATTTACAATCTAACATTTCTAGTGCATTCATAACCAATGTGCATCATTATTTTTTTTATTTGGGGTTTTACCCAGTTAAAGATGCATAGCTTCTATTGAGGTACAACAATTAATATTTTCTTCCATATGGAAAAAGTATAAACAAATATTGTACTCAAATTTCTATTAATAAATTGAATAAAAACAGTATACCCAAAACTAAATAGATAAATCTTGAATATTTTATCATCTCAATCACATGTAGAAATGAGGTTCTGTATAATGATGGTTGTCATCAAAAAATCATGTACTGTTTTGATCATAGATAATTTCAAGAAGAATTTACCTCACAACCAACTTCTTTTATTCAATGTTATATATAAAGAGATATCCTTATGATCTTTAACATAAATCATCATATCCATTAGATATTTCTTTCACTAGAATAATATACAAGAATATATCATTATAAAAGGTTGCAAATTCATAGTTACGAACTTATTTATTTAAATACTTATAAATTTTACGGATTCGACTTTCTAATAAGAAAATATTTTAAATCATATATATGAATTAATTAATTAAAAATATTAATTTAAATCATAAAATTAATAGTTTTTATTTCACTATAAAAAGATGTCCAATTTCATATAATATTTTTATATTTAAATCCATTGAATAAATAATTCATCACCAAAAAATAAAAAATGTTTTTGTCTTCAAAACGTAATATTTATAACAAAAAATCAATAGAGTCATATCAAAATACCATTGAAAAAACATAAGATTCCATCATTCATGAAAATTGAAATCATAATTGAAAAAAGTCAAATTATTCAAGTAAATATTTAAATTATTAGAGTAAACATTATAAATATAACAGTAAAATTTCATGTTTTTGAGAAAAATACATTACCAATTTTCTAGTTTTGATCACAAGTAAAACAATATTATTACATAAAAAATTATCTTAATCTCCAAAATATTAAAATTTTAATAGTAAATATGAAATTAAAAAAATTAAACAACTAAAATCATCAATTTAAATACTTAATAAATTTATTAGAATATAAAAGTCATTACAAAATAATAACGATGAAAATAATATTCAAAACATATAGAAAATTTTTGTCCTTTATACATTTAGTACACCTTCCTATAAAAAATGAATGAAATTTAATATCAAAAAATATCCAAACTCAAAATCAGAAAAGTAAAATTTAAAAATGCGAGAGTAATATAATTTTCCGAACCTCTAAAGAGAAATAGAATATGATAATAAAAAAAATAATCAGTATGTATAATAACAACAAATAATAACACATTCTAAAATAATAAACATCATTATTTTCTTTTACATTCACTATACATTTCAATAATACAGTTAATAATACTTTTATATATGTAACATAATACAGCAGTAGTGATTAAATAAAAATAATAAAAATGTATTTAAAATAAAAATAATAAAATTAATAAAGAAACATTAAATAAATATTAATTATGTAATTATCAAAATAAATAATTTAGAAAGTAACAACTCAACTATAGTGAACCTGTTTTTTCTTAAATTAATACTACATCATTTTAATAATAAAAATTATAAAATAATTATATGACTATGATCCATCGGTTAAGTTTCATTGTAAAATTAGTACCATATATAACATTTACAACATGAATATTCATTTAATTTCTTCTTTTGTAGCTTTTTATTGGTCCTTGAATTCTCATAATTATAAGTAGTAACTATAAGATATATAGAAAAAAGGGGTTATCTAAAATCCCAGTAATAGGATAGATAGAAAAATGAAAAAATCTAACATAGGTTGATCATAATCATAACCCCATCATCATAATCATGATAGGAAGGCTTAGATAAGGATATGGAATGCGGAAATCCATAAAAATAAGACATCATGTCTTAGTGGTTAACTACCACAAATGGTTGTGAAAAAATCTAGCATCATGATCACACATATTTCAATTTAAATCCTAACATTCCTCACATTAACCCATTCATTGGAGTGATATAAAATTCTGAGTGCACCCATCACATCATAATATTTACATTACTTTATAAAATTCATGATTCACCTGTCACATCACAAAATTTAAATTATCATACATTCCACATAGAAAATATATAAATTATAAACATAAAATAATCCATAGAAATTAATTGGATTCATAATAATAAATTCATATACATGGGGTTCCCAAATAAAAGTGGGAAAAAAATTTTATATAAGAATCGCCAACATTGAGTGAGAAGTAAAAAAGAATGTTTTTTTCAAAGGAAGAGTTATTTTTAAAAAAAATTTATTTATCATAAACTCAAGTAGAAGACATGTATATCCCATAAAAGTAAATATAAAAATGATGAAAAAGTTATTATATAATATCCATACAGAAAATGGGGAGAAGGAGGGAAACCCAAAGATTGAGAGTTGGGTCTGAGAATTCCCCTTGCCTTATACCATAAAGGTCTCTTCTCTTTAGTTTATTGTATAATCACATTAATTTGTTTAATTAAATAATAATGAACCATTAATAATTTAATTTTATTCATTATGGTATTACTAAAATAATTTATACTATTATTAATTAGTTGTAAAGTTTAATTCCATCGTTCAGGAGTGTTCATTTTCTCAGTTTTCTTGATCGGTTCACTTTTATACATGAATAGAAGTTTATATAAAATGTAGATAAAGATAAATAATTTTTATTATTTATATTCCATAATTTTAAATGATATAATAAATAACCTTGTCATATAGAATGAGGAAAAACCATTAGATAAATGTAATTGATGGTCATTTTGTTTAATTTTGTTGTTTTTCGATCATAATGAACATATTTTTCTTTACCATTTATTATTATGTATATTTATTGGTTAAAAAACATAAATAGGGTTATGAAATAAATTTTTAAATATTTCCCAACCATTATAATGGTTTTATTAACATCCTTTATGGTTTTAATGGAAAATGAATGTGTATCACCCGTGATGTTGGTAAATTGACACATCACGGGTTACAAATTAATATTTCGAATAAAAGAGAGAGAGGTATAGGAGTGTAATGATGTATATTAAATTAAAAAGATAGTATAACAGTATATAAAACATTCAAGAGTTATCATTTCATTTGTATAATAAAAGTTGAGGATAATAAAAGATATGAAATCAAATTGAAAAGAAATTAAAAGAATAAGGAAGAGGATATTACCTCATGGATTTATCCTCCTTGAGAACATCATTAGGGAAATGGTTTTGGTATTGCAATTAGAACAAGAAATATTAGACATGGGGAAGGGGCTAGGGAAGAGTATTGGTTTGAATTTGGATAAGGTTCAAAGCTTGAGAAGTGTCAGGAGAAGAGGATGTGGGGGTGGTATTTATTGTAGTAGAGAAGGATTTTTTCTCATTATTATATTCTTTAGTTTATTTTTTTGGATTAGGAATAAAATTAATTTGAGAATTATCTATAAATATAATAAAATACTGGTGTATGTTTTGAGATTTTGGGCTTACATCATCCTTACATCATCAATGAATCCATAATTCATTTATTTATCTTTTATAAAAAATTATCCTATTTTACTTTTCATAAAAATTATTATTTTTTAAATATCAAAAATCCACCCCAACCATTTTCCAATGTTTATAATTAAAAAATAAACTTCATTTTTTGAATGTAATTTTCTAAATATTAGTAATTTAATTGTTACTGAAAAACATCATTTACATAAAAAATTCAGATTTAAAATTATGAATAATTTTACAACACTTTGAAAAATTATTTAAGGTATCATAAAATTATCTTAACCTAATAAGACATAATAATATTACTTTTTGAATAAATTTTATGAAAATACATTTTATTTTAAATTATTAAATTAATAAAAAAATGTAATTAAATATTTATGACTTACAAAATGAGAACACCGAATTTAGAAAAATTAAAATATATATTTACTTGAATATGATATAATTATACTAGTATTTCTTTTATATGATGCATAAATATTATTTATACTCTAATGGGAGAGTATACTATTCATTTGGCCGATTTACAATTCATAAGTTTCATATTACTCTTCTTATGTTCATGTTATCATTTCATAGTTATTGGATCCTTAAAAAATAAAAATACTTCTTATTTGATTTATTATTTGTTTATAAAGTCTATATTATGAATATATGTAATTTTATGTGATTTATACTATATGGATTTACTATAAGAAGTAATATATTCCATTGATTAATGATTGGGTCATTACATTTTCCACCCTTTTGAAATTTCACACTCGAAATTTCATTTTACATAAACCTGTGAGGGTACTTCTCTATAACAACCTCCTCTAGTTCCCAAGTATCTTTATAATACATATGGTTCCTCTAAAATACTCTAACAAAGAGCTTTGTCTGGTTGTGTATAACCTTATCACTCTGATCCAGAATTTTTTATAGTTTCTTTTCATAAGAGAGATCATCTTTGAGTTGTACCAACTATTCCTTTAATACATGTAAGGGATTTTGTTTGTACATCCTTAGAAGTAATACATGAAGCACATAATAAATTTATTCATATTCAGTGTAAGTTCAAGATGTTAGGCCACGGTTCCAATGTGATAAAGGATCTCAAAGGGTCCAATGTACCTTGGTCTAAGCTTCCATTTCATTCGAAAATGGATGACACTCATTCGTTGTGATATTCAATGGAAGGCTCTATCTCCAACATCGAATTCCAAGCCCCTTTAATAGTTTTATTTATAAAAATTTATTCTGAATCTGGAAGCCTTGATATGTTGCTGGATGGATTGAACCCTCTCGGTCATCTCTTGAACAAGATCATTCCCAAGTGTATTTCATCTATTAACATCATCCCAATAGGTTGGAGTTCTATATCAATTTCCTTACACAGATTCATATGGATCCATATGAATACTTGATTGGATGATATTGTTGTATGAGAACTCAACCAATGGGATATTCTAATCCAATCCACCATTAAATTCTAAAGATAAAATTCATATCATATCTTCAAGGATATTAATAACACTTTCATATTAGCCATATGTTTTTGGTGATAGGATATGCTAAAATTTAATTCATTACTCAAATAAATTTTTAGACTCCTACAGAATAGATATGTGATCATGGGATCATGATTAGAGATAATTGAGAGTGGAACACCATGCAGTCTTACCACATCCTTCACATATATCATTGAAAGTTATTAAAGAATGAAATCTTTCTCAATAGTGATAAACTTAAAATTCAGGTTGAGTTCTTCCCCATCAACCATATCACATTATTTACTCTGGATTTGTTTGGGAGAACATTGATGAAGTCCATAGTGACATTATACCATTTCCACATGGTTATATGCAATGGTTTCAACAGATCTTTGGATTATATCGCTCAGATATAACTTGCTGACATATATAGATCATTGAGATATACATAACAATATCCTTCTTCATGTTTTCCCACCAGATTTGTTCTCTAAGATCACCGTATATATTGGTACTCTTTTGAAGGATATAGAAAGTTTAACTCTGTGCATTGTCAAATATCTCCTTCTTTATCCTAGGTTTTGAAGGCACATAGAGCCTCATTCCAAACCAAATCACAACATCATCATAGATATGAAACTATTACCTCTTCCCTTCCTCTACTACATTATCATTCTTTTGGTAACTCAATATCAACCATGTGTTCCCCCATAACCATATATTGAATATATGTTTGGTAAATAACTTTGGAAAGGTTGGATGTATTCCCTTATGTAATGATTTCAAAATCAATTATATTTATATCCATGAATATAGGGTCTTCATCAATCAAAAAAATGGATATAGTAACAGGTTCTTCTCTATGAAGAGCATCACCTACCTTGTTTTCTTTTCTACGATCATAGTGAATAAATAAATCATAGTCCTTGATAATCTCTGGTCATCTCTTGTGAAGCATGTTTAGATCCTTTTTTGTGAATATATACATTAGAATCTTATACATAGTATATATGTCACACTTCTCCCCATAGAGGTAGTTACACTATATTTTCGATGAAAAAAATCACACTTTCATTCTCTAGATCATTCGTTGAATTGTATTGGTCACCGATCTTCAACAGCCATGCGGCATAGGCAATCACATTATGATTTTTCATGAGTACACAACCCAAACCTTCTTTTGATGCATCACTGTATATCATAAAAAATTCAACAATTTTTTTCATGTGAGTAAATTTGTTGTGATCAACCTTGTCATTAGCTCCACACATCCTTCCTCACATTCTTTCATACAGACATTCTTTACCGCATTCCTTGTTTATATGGTTATTCAGCTTCACGATCATTATAAATTTCTCACAAAGTATCGATAGTACACTGCTAATCCAGGAAAACTATTGATTTTTGTGACATTGGAGGTTTTGTCCATTCTTTAACCACCTATATTTTTGAAGGGTCCATAGAAATTCCTTCACTTATGATCACCTTTCCCAAGAATGTGACTTTTTGAATCCAAAAGTCACACTTTTAGAACATGGATTAAAAAATATACATCCTAAATGTCACCAACACTTGACATATATGTTCTTCATGTTCCTAATTACTCTTAAATTAGATTAGAGTATCATTAATAAACACTACATAATTTTTTCAATGTAATATATAAATAATCTATTCATCAAATCTCTGAAGATTTCTGGAAAATTAGTAGTTCTAAAGGGCATATCCATAAACTCATTGTGAGAATACCTTGTGCGGAATGTAGTCTTCTAAATATATTCCTTATTCACCTTTATCAAATGATATCCAAAATTAATATCCACATTTTAGTTGTACTAATTTCCTCATAACTGATCGAACAAATCATCAATCATTGTAAGGGGATATATGTTCTCTATATTGATCTTATTTAGTTCTTGATAATAGATACACAGTCGCATTGATCCATCCTTATCTATTAAAAATAGTACTGGCACACCCTTAGGAGATGTAGTAGTGTCTATGAAACATTTTTCCTAATTCTCTTATAGCTTCCTCTTTAACTCGTTAATTTATATAAGTGGAATCATATAGGGATACATTGAGATAAGAGTAGATCTATGTATGAGTTATAGTGATAACTCTACCTGAAAGTCTAAGGGAAGATCTTGTAACTCGTCAAGAAATACATCACAGTATTCTTACATGATAGTAAATTCCACTAGGTTGAAACATTCCTTTAACTCATCCATTTGAGTGAGGAAAACTTCCTCAAATATAATAAACACCCACACTATTGTATGATTTTCCAAAGGAGATTCATGATCTCGCTTGACATTGTAGAGGCATGTGGGATGGTTCGTATTATGAAAATATATTTACTTTTCTTGATATTTAATGTGTTCCTTACATAAAGAGATCCAATACATCCCCATAATATCATTGAATTCTTCCAAGACAATTATTATGATATTCTCATAGAGAATATTTCCACATATGCCAACATTATAAGATTCCAACCCATGGGTTGAAATCATATTCTTTCTCCACTTTTGCAGTAGTGATGGAATATTCATACCATTTCTCCTATTCCTTTTGTTTCTGATGATTCTTATTACCTTTGAGGACTTGTGGTTTAGTGGAATGACTTTTATAATTCTATTTCTCCCTATAGTTCTAGAAATGTAACACAGGTGGTTCTCTCCTATCTCCCACCACATTGTCCCGATTCCTTGTGTCTTTTTCGAAAATCATGATCTCGGTGGCCTTCTTTCACACTCTTAAATCGTTTATATGTCTCATTGAGGTAGTTCAAATGATGATTCTTCCCAATTTTTGGGAATATGGGTGGTTTATTTTTCTTTCTACCTTTTTCATTATATCCTCCATCTTGAAATTCAATATTTCGTTTCGTATCACCATATCCATGGCACCATTCTCCAAACTCCACCTGCAATTTTAGTGCACATAGAAAAAATTCATTGTTACTCCAAATGACTTGATTTGTAAGGGACTTTTGAATTCACGTTTTCAAACCACTAATGAATATATCAATTTTTCTATCCTTTTTTATAACAAAACACAAAGCATACCTTGAAATACTTATGAACTTTTCTACATATACCCTGTAAATTTCTCTTTCCTTTTTCTTCACCTCTATTAATTCTCAATCCATATTTGTATGATGATTTCAATGGAAATACTTGTAATGAAATATTATCTTAAAGTATTACCACTCCATATATTCAATTTCATCATTATTATTGATGTTATTAATCAAATCACATCCCTGATCAGCCTACCAATCTGGATGATAAACACCATGATTCACCTTCTCTATCTCATAACAGTGAATAATAGAAAAGATCTTCTCTATTGAGTTGAACCACTATTCCAGAACTAGCGGAACAAAATATCCACTAAACTATGAAAATCATTACCACATAAAACACTCGATAGAAAGTATATCCCTATTGGTGGAAGGAAGATATTCCAAATTATTCTTGTTATTGTTATTAACCTGAGACACCTAGATAATAATCACCATGAAATTTTGAACTCCACCTCCAAGAGTATTGGGGATGTCATTTGGTCAATTTCTACATTATCCCTTCCATGGGTTGTGGTCCTTATTTCTTCAGGTTCCCACCATTTTATAAAAAGAAAGGGTTAGAACATAAAATGAGTCAACAAGTCATAAATAATTTATCCCCTTGTTAAATTAACTCTAAAGGGATATCTTCTGGTATTACCTTGTTTAGTAATGTTTATTGTGTTCTTACATATATTTACTCTCATACTGTGGGTTTTCACTTAGGTTCTTTAATCCTAATTCCAAAATTAACTAAACCATGCAATGATATAAACTATAGTTACCATAATTTTTTATACATTACCATTACATCATTTTAATGATAAAAAACATAAAATCATTACATATCTAGGATCCAATGGATTAGTGTCTCGGGAAAAATTCAGACTATACATGACATTTACAAGATATTCATTTATTTAATTCCAAATTCTCTAGATTCTTATTTTCCCATGAATTGTCTAATATACAAGTAGTCTCCTAAAGATATAGTTAAAAAATGGGGGATATAAAATCCCATTTAATGGATAGATAATACGATTAAACAGTATAACAAGTGGTGAGCGTAATCATAACATCATCATTATAATCACGATACGAAGCATTAGATAATGGAATGGAATGTAGAAATGCATAAAAATGGAATATCATGTCTTAGTGGTAAACTACCACATATGGTTGTGAAGAATGATAACATCATGATCACACATATTTCACATTAACTCATGAGATTCATCATATCACCCATTTCATTGGAGCACTATAAAATTCTAGGAACACCCATCACATCAAAAAATTTCCATTATCATTCTTGTCCCATCGAGCATGTATCAATATTGAACATAAAATAACCCATGGAATGAAACAGTTTTCAAAATCATAAATTAAAAAACCTTGGGTTCCCAAATGAATTTGGGAATAACATACTTGATATAAGAATCATCAAACATGATTGAGAAGTAGTTATTGTGTTTTTTTCAAAAGAATACTCTTTTTAGAAAACATTGTGTTTGTAATAAACCCAAGTATAAACATTTATATCCTAAAATAGGTAATATTATGATGTGAAAGTGATATTTATGGAATATCCATACTGAAAATGGGGTGAAATAGGAAAACCCAAAGACAGAGTGTTGGTTTTGAGAATTCCACATACCTTATGTCTGAATACTCTCTTCTATTTAATGTCCACTATAATCATATTATAATTATTAATTAAAAAATAAATAACCCTTTATACATGAATTTGATTTATTATGTTTTTATTAAGTTCAATTACGGGATTTTTGAGGAGTTATTGAGTTTAATTCCATCCTTCGAGAGTGTCCATTTTTATAGTTTCCTTAATCAGTTCAGTTTTATTCATCAATGGATGTTCGTTTAAAATGAGGATAAATATAAATAATTGTTATTATATGTTATTAATGATATTACATGATTATAAATAATCTTATATATATTTTTGTTATATATAATGAGGATGAACTATTAGATAAATGTTAATGATGACCATTTTAGGTTAATTTAGGAAGTTTTTTAGATTACAACAGACTTGTTTTGTTCTATCATTTATTATTATTTATATATTTTAGATCTAGAAAATAAATAAGGATATAAAATAAATTTTAAAATATGTTCCAACCATTATAATTATTTTATTAACATTCTTAATTGTATGAAATGAAAATGAAATTGCATCACCCATGATGTTGGTAAATTGACACATTACAGGTGACAATTTCTGTTTTTGAATAAGAGAGAGAGAGAGATAGAGCTATGTTTAAAGATGAATCAATCATTAACTTGATAAAATACCATTATATCAAATATAATGGAGTTATCATGCCATTTGGATTATATAACGTTAGGATAATTGAAGAAAACCAATGAAATTTAAATGAAATTAAAAAAAAGGAAAAGGATTTTACCTCTTGGATTTATCCTCTTTGAGAACCTATTTAGGGAAATGATTTTGTAATTTCTATTTCACCATGAGCTTTTAGACATGGGTTAGTATCTAGGGATGAGTATTGGTCAGAATTTTTACATGCATATAATCTTGAGATGTGTGAGTAGAACTGGGTGTGAGGAGTTGTATTTATTGTGAGTGAGAGGGGTGTTTTATCATTATTAAATTCATCAGTAGATTATTTTTTCATAGGACTAAAAATTGTTTGAGAATTATATAGAAATAAAATACATTAAAGAATTAATTTTCAATATTTTGGGCTTACATCGTCCTTACATCATCTGAGACTCCAAATATCATGTATTTAGCTTTTATAAATAATTATCATATTTCACTATTAAAAAAAATCATGTATTTTAGAAAAATCCAAAAAAATAACCCTAACCATTTTTATGCATAGAATTAAAAACTGAACACCATTTAATGATTTTTTTTTGAAATATGAATAATTTTTTTTAATTAAAAACATCATTTAATTGGAAAATATAGATTTAAATTTCTAATTGATTTTATAACACTTTGAAAAATTACTCATGGTCTAATAAAATAATATTAAATTATTAATTCCTAAAAATATTAATTCATTAATACATTTTATGAAAAAAATAATCATTTAAATTATTTAATGAATTATAAAATTTTAATTAAATATTTATAACTTATAAAAATTCCAACACAAAATTACTTTTTTTAAAAATATTTAATCACTTTAACTATGATATAAATATACCATTCATTAATTTATAAGATGAATAATGTAAATACCCATAAATTTCAATGAAATTTTTTTCTTAAAATCTTAGGAATTTTACGAGAATGCGGTTTCTGATGGCTCTTGATTCTGAGGTCCAGTGTCCCTGGAATAAATTTTTAAAGTTTATCTTGGGTATGTTCAGTGAACGAATGAGCGGGTTTTTCCATCTTTTGAATTGCTGCTCAGAATTGAAATATGATGGTACCGATGAACTCGCAACGCCAGTAATTATTTAATAGGGCCTTTACCGCAGTTGCGTTTCCACAAGAGGATAAGTTAAAATTTGTGGTTTAATTAAGAAATTAATAAAATTTTAGGTACAATTTTATTTATATTTATGGTGGTTAAATCCTAAAAAGGGGAATTTAGGGTGGGACATACAACCACCTAACTACCCTTGTGTGGATATTTGGGAGGTGGGGCCCACATGAGCCCTAACCTTTTGTCTCCCTTAAAACCCCCCTTAAACTCCCTTGCATTTATTGTGATAACAAATCTCTTTATTAAGTGTGTTAAACTCTCTACCTTCCTCCCAATTAAATTTCCATCACCCAATTAATCAATTATAGTGTTTGATTCAGAAATCAAATTTTGTGAGAATAAAATAATAGGTAGAGATATTATTTTATTTGGGAAATTGTGGTGTAGGAGAAAACCTGGGAAAGTTCTTGAGATTTAGATCAAGAATCTGTTCCTCTCTTCGATGAAGAACACATCCAACGAAGAATGACGCCCTCTTTTCTGCGACTCTATTTCCATGAAGAATGATGACACGCCTTCCTTTCTCTTCTCTGCAATGCCATTCTTCGCGACGCCATCTACCACGATGTCTGTCTTCCACAGATTGATGATGTGCGACGTCTTTGTGAGGTAGGGGAATATTGTATATTTCTCATTTATGTGGTTTATACCCTCGAGATTTATTGATTATTTGTAGGATATATCTTTGGGAATTCTTCACCCAAGTTTAAATTTCTTATGATGAACATGAATTAGATAAATTAATTTGCGGATTGATACACAATTTATTGAATTAATTTTCTTCTTGTTTATCGTAAATTTGAGATTTTGATGCATGGTAAATATTTTATTGAAAATCCCCTATGTTATTGATTCTCATAAATGGTGGCCAAACTAACACAGCTATCGATCCGCACCTTGAACGTGATATTTCCTTATTCATTTTCCTCTCATTATTCGCGTGTTCTTCATCCCCAAATAATTAAGCTCACTGAAAACTTAATTTTTCCCAAAGCGCGCCATACGGATGCGATGATCTTGACCTGAGGATCATGGATATGTGTTCATATATTTTTTCTGAGTTAAATTGAACATGGAATGGCATGTAGAAGGATCCCAGGGCGTGGGTCCAACAAGGGTTTTGGCTGCTGCTGGTTATGCAAGGTGGCCAATAGAAGTGTGGGTGATCGGCATCCGACGGTGTGGCTGGATTGAGGGACAGTGACATAGAAGGATGGAGGTGCAGTAGCATGGGAAGCTGAAGGTGGTGGTGGTTCTGGCCATGCAGAAGAAGGCTGGAGTTAGGGCGCTAATTGGGGGAACAAAATCGTGAATAGAGATTAGATTGGAGAGAGAGTTTTGAAGGTGATAATATAATAAAGGAAATAATAATAAAAATGATAAAGGAAGGATGTTTGGGGCGTGACACATGAGGAGACTCCCATATAGGTGGTTCGTGAATGTTTTGGGTGTGATTTTAATGGATCAAATTAAATTAATAAGAATAATAATATAATAATGGTGTTATTATTTTTGTTGGAAAAACCTTCTATTGATGGTATCTTCTTCGTGCGATCTCTATTTCACGAACCGTCAGCGGCAGTGCAACCCTGACTTCGAGACGAAATTAATGATTCCAATATTGGATACAGTTTTCGGGTTTTCAGATTGGTTACCTGGAACGCTCATACATTAATAGATTTAATATTATTAATAAATATTCGACCTGGTATAACTCATGTGTAAGACGTCTGATTGTCTTGCCGTCAGTGGTGATGTAATATTATCTTAAATACAGTCAATTAAAGTCTAATGTTTGATACTAAATTTTGGTTCATGACTCGGGTCCATGACACACCCAATGATAAAAATAATGTTATTATTACGGGATCTTGTATCTGACATATCTCTCTCATATGATGTCAAAATGACGAACCATCTGTGACTTTGTGACCCTAAAATTATGATGGATGTTTCAAAACCAATTTCATATATTGAAGTCAAGGTCAAGGGGTGGGCCCCACGACACCCGGTTCGCACGTGGTGCGGTGAAATTCAACTTTTTCACCGGCTATCCATTTTGGACCAATGGGTAGTCCATCTCGTGTGTTTTTTGGTGTAGATCGCAATGGTTTGACCAGTTTGGTTAAACAGTGTCATTTGAAGTACGTCCGGGTTGGTTCGAACCCAAAACTAACAGGGCCCTTGGAGTGGAAACGCTTATAACTAGAGCTCCAGTTGTCCGATTAATGTGTCATCAACTTTTTTGGATTCCTCTTGATGAGATGATTCTTTTGGCATAATCCACTTGAGGTTTGTATATGGTCGGTGTATAGTCGGTTTGGTTTAGCTTATAAACCAACTGGGCCCCAGGAAAAGAAGTACTAATAACTCTCAGACCGGACGTTCGTTATACGAACCGTCACCAGCATTGGTAATCACTTTGAGAAACAGTTCCTTTGTGTATACCCCATGAGATTCTGGGGTATATTTGAGATACGGTCGGGTTGGTTTGTTCACAAAACCAACCAAGACCCCGGGACGAAAAGGCTAATAACTCACAGACTGGGCATTTGATTGACACACCGTCTGTTACGTTGATACCCCTGGGACGAGTTGGTCCTTTTTGATACTTTTTTGTTGTACTTTGTGATAATTGGAGTATCAACCAGTAGCTAGTGGAGAGGATCCACCCGAAGACGAGCGTACGGAGTGCAGAGACCTAGTAGTTGGGGGCTTGACGACTGCTTGACTGATTTGACTTGGAGTGAGTGGATTAGCCCAGTGGACGGAGTGCCCAGTATTTGGCGGCAGACCCACAGCGAACAGAGAACCTGGTAATTGGTAGCAGACCTATGGTACTCAACAGGAGGAGTTCCTATGTAGGCTATTAGTGGAACCACAACTGTGTTTGGGCGGCAGACCCCTAGCAGGGAGCACTACTGTGTTTGGGTGCGGACCCACGGTACTCGACAGGAGGAGTTCCCCAACAGTCTAAGGTTATTGAGTAGTACCTCAGAGTCATGATAGGGCTACTGTACTAAATATAGGAGGAGTTCTCTAGCAGTTGTGGTTTCGGTATCATTAATTAAAATCCTAGTTTGACCTGAGTCAATGAACTTTGTGTATTCCTCATGGTTGAGATGGGTTACTTTACAACTTTGGTATATGTATGCACATATAACTAAGTAGTGGTTATCCGTTGATTTCATATCTGTGTGATAAATCATGATTGAGATGGACTACTTGATTACTTAGGTATAAGTAGGGGCTTATACTTAAGTATGGGTTATCTGTTTAAATCCTTCTCTGTGGTTATCCTTATTGGATTTAGTGAGACCTTGAGGGTCTCAGGGTCCTAACTAAGTATCGTTATACTCACCCATACATGGGCTATGCCCGCACCTCATTGTGTTAGATGCAGACGACGGACAGCGCTGACGGAGACTGATTATAGGAGGACTGGACGACACTTGGAGGAGGACCTCACGACGAGTCGGAACAAAGATGTGGACCTCCCGATGAGTCGGTACCCTGAGGAGGTAGACTGATGAGGGTGCTGAGGAGGTTATCTGTACCTACCCTTCAGTTTGGATCCGTGGTAGATGATCCAAGAGCTACTTGTCACCTTCCAGTTGTTTTGTCTATTTCCTTATAATTTATAGTTGGGCTTTTATTTCCGGCCCCTTTTACTTTCATAAGTACTTTTGTATTTAGTTTTACTTCATTTTTAATTATGCTTGTACTCTGTATGAGTGTGTTTATTATTTATAAAGTCAATTCCTTCCTAGTTATTGGGATTTAAGCTTTTGGTGCAAGTCACCAGCCCCAAGCCTATGGAAGGCGGGATTGGGGTAGTCGCGGCACGGGCCCCGAAAACACATCTTGACAAATTTGTATCAAAGGAGTCGGTTATACCGTAGAAATCAAGACTATGATCATTATTTTCTTTGAATAAATAGTGTTAAGGGTACCGAGTGTGGTCTTCAGTTCAGGGAGTCCAGTGTTGGTGTGGCGGCTGACGTATCCATACATCAGGACCCTGACTACTGATTTCTAACTTAGTGCACGAAAACACTGATTGCATGTGTGTTTAGAAAAGATTTAAAGTCTTTTCAAACTATGTCAGCTCACCAGGTATAAATCATTTTATTGTATCACATCTGTTCAGGATGCCCCCATGTAGACTGTCAGTTGGAGTTCCAAGAGAGTACTCGATGACATCCCACCAAGTGACGAGGCTCCAGTTTAGGGCCCTTTTTTTATGTTGGCACCGTCGGGTGGTGTACTAGTAGCACCACCACCCGCTGGGCTGCAGATGCCACCAGCTATACTAGAGAATGATTCAATTTGATAGAGTGTGTTGCACGAGTTCCAGAAGCAGAGGCCTCTAATGTTACGAGGTGAGACAAATTCCCAGGATGCAGAGTATTAGATGGAGGTGATTTATAGAGTTTTCCACCTAGTTGAGACACCAATAGAGTGGATGGTGGACATAGCTACTAGTGTTTTCCAGTGAGAGACCATGAGGTTAGACTGTATAATGATGAGGTTTCGGTATGAGGATCGATGCCTGATATAGTACCTCCGGGTAGTGTGCTAGTTATATCACTACTTGTTGGACAGTAGTTACAACCGTCGGTACTGGTAGATGACACATGTAGGCTTAGTGCCTTACATGTGATTCAGCACCATATATCCCTCACATTCCAAGGTGAGCCTGACTCACAAGCGGTTGAGGACTAGCTTGAGGGGGTGGTTGAGAGATTTCTGGAGCTTATACATCTACGACAGAACGACATGTTGGAAGATGAGTACTCAATGAGGTGTACCTATCATTCCAAATACTTTATTACTATGAAATTTTCAGTGCTTAAGAGCTCGGACGTCAGAACGAGATGTGTTTAAAGGACATTTGAATCTGCAGAACAATAGACGTGGAAGTAGAGCTTGGAGAGAAGAATGAGGTGGTGTACATTTCAACATGTTACAACCACCTACCTTTGTAGTCCCTGCTAGGCTCAGGGAGCTGGAGGGCATGGGAAAAGAATAGATTCATGCAGTCAAGATGTGTGACCCATGGACTCTAAGAATGATTTGACGTACGGTCTGTGTCTACTACTAGTTGTTGTATCAATAGAAATAGGTACCAATCATTCCTACCTTCCATGAATCTTGTCCCAGACCTAGAGTTTCTGGTTAATCCATTGACTTGGCCCTGACATCTAGAGATACCTATGGGAGGAAACTCGATAATCACACATATGCCAATTGTGTGATCTGACCCTTGAGGTGAGAGTTTCAGTTGGAACCTCTTGGTGGCAGCGTCGAGGCCTTACGACGTTAGTTTGAGTATGGACTGGGAAACCATAGTTCATACCCAAATTGACGGTATTAGGCAGAAAGGTTGTAGTTTGTCTACAATGTTGGGATAGGTTTTTACTTGGTCGGAAAAAAGGAAAACCTGGATAGAATATGATGGAATCATGCATAAGAGGCTGCAGTAGATAAGTCAGGAGTTAGCCAGACTTACCATTGTGCCAGAAATCTCCAGAGATGCAGCACCACTTCCAGCAATGACAAAGAAATGGAAACCCTTTGTGTGGTCAGTTAGATGCCAACAGAGCTTTCTAGAGTTGATGCGGATATGGTTCATGGTAGTTGGGACTACATAGAGTAGACAGAAGACTATGCTAATAGTAGATGGAGACCATTGAAGTTCGAGGGTGGTGGCCATGTATTCCTATAGGTCTCACCTCGACAAGGTCTATCGAGATTTAGCCGAGGTGGAAAGTTATCTCCATGATTCATCATACTTTTCTAGGTCCTCAGCAAAGTAGTCGAGGTGGCTTACCACATGGCCCATTCACCTCAATTGCACCTGGTGCACAATATCTTCCACGAATCATAGCTGAGGAGATACGTGCATGACCCAACCCACATCATCAATCACGGGGAGCTGGACATCGATGACGGGGTGACTTTCACTGAGGTCCTGGTGGAGATAGTGAATTGACGGGAGCAGGTCCTATGTGGGTGATCAATTCCTCTAGTGCACATTCGTTGGCAGTACGAGAATCTCTAGGAGAGCACATGGGAGTGGAAGGCTCATATGCATGCTCAGTACCCTCATTTGTTTCCCTAGTTTATGTTTTAGATTTATGGGGACGTAAATCCCTGAGGTGGGGGTAATTTAATGACCCGTAAATTTCAAGGATTTTTTTTTAAAAATTCCTTTAAATTTTATGAGTACGCAGTTTCTGACGGCACCAGATTCTGAGGCCCGGTGTGCCTGTAATCAATTTCCAAAGTTTATCTCATTTACGTTCAGTGAATGAATGAGCGGGTTTTCCTATATTTTGAACCGTTGCGCGGAATTGAAATCTGAGGGTACAGATGAACACACAACATCATTAATTGCTTAAGGGGACCTTTACTGCAGTTGTGTTTCAATGGGTGGAGAAGTTAAAATTTGTGGTTTAATTAAGAAATTAATAAAATTATTAGTACAATTTTATTTATATCTATGGTGGTTAAATCCTACAAAGGTGAGTTAAGGGTGGGACCCACAATCACCTAACTACCCTTGTGTGGATATTTGGGAGGTGGAGCCCACTGGAGCCCCAACATTTCATCTCCCTTGAAACCCCCCTTAACTCCCTTGCATTTATTTTGATAACCATTCTTTTATTACGTGTGTTAAACTTTCTACATTCCCCCCAATTAAATTGCCAACACCCAATTAATTAATTATAGTGTTTTATTCTGAAATCAATTGTTGTGAGAATAAAATAACAGGAAGAGCTATTATTTTAGTTGGGAAATTGTGGTGTTGGAGAAAATATGGAAAAAGTTATGGAGATTTAGATAAAGAAAGTGTTCTTCTCTTCGACGAAGAATGCATCCAAAGAAGAATGATGCCCTCTTCTCTGCGACGTCGGTTCCACGATGAACGACGACACACCTTCCTTTCTCTTCTCCGCAATGTCGTTCTTCGCGACGCCATCTACCATGACGTTCGTCTTCCACAGATCAACGATGTGAGACGTCTTTGCGAGGTAGTGGAATATTGTATTTTTCTCATTTATGTGGTTTATACCCTCGAGCATGAGTGATTATTTGTAGGATATATCTTTGTGATTTACTTACCTTGGTTTAAATTTCTTATGAAGAACATGAATTAAATAAATTAATTCGCGAATTGATACACAATTGATTGAATTAATTTTCTTCTTGTTTATCTAAAATTTTATATTCTTGAAGCATCGTAAATATTTAATTTCCAATCCCCTATGTTCTTCATTCTCAAAAACGATGGCCAATCTAACACGGCTATTGATCCGCACTTTGACTGTGATCTTTCCTTATTCATTGTCTACATAATCTTTGTGTGTTCTTCATCCCCAAATAATTAAGCGCACTAGAAACATAATGTTTCCCTATGCGTGACATATGGAAATGAAGATCTAGACCCATGGATCATGGATATGCGTTCACATTTTTTTAAGAGTTAATTTGAACCAGGAATGGAATACAAAAGTATCCCAGGGTGCGGGTCCGACGAGGGTTTCAACTGGTGCGGGTTAGGCAAGGTGGCCAGCAGCGGTGTGGGTGATCAGTATCGGATGGTGTAGCTGGGTTGAGGGGCAGCGACATGGAAGGCTAGAGGCACAGTAGCATGGGCCGCCGAAGGTGGTGGCAGTTCTGGCAGTGCAGAAGAAGGCTGGAGTTTGGATGCTAATTGGGGGAACAAAATCGTGAATAGAGATTATATTGGAGGGAGAGTTTTGAAGGTGATAAAATAATAATGGAAATAATAATAAAAACGATAAAGGAATGTGTTTTGAGGCGTGCCCCATGAGGATGCTCCAATATTGGTGGTGCGTGGAAGTTTTGGGTGTGATTTTAATGGATTAAATTAAATTAAGAATAATAATAATTTAATAATGTTATTATTATTTTCATTTAGGAAACCGTATTTTGATGGTATGATATTTTTTCGATCTCTATTTCATGAACCGTCAGTGGCAGTGTGACCCTGACATCATGAATGAATTTATGAGTCCAATATTGGATACATTTTTTGGGATTTCAGATCGGGTACCCGAAACGCTCGTACATTAATAGATTTAATAATATTATTAAATATTCGACCTTCTATAACTCATGTGTGCGATGCTCGATTGTCTTGCCATCAGTGGTGATGTAATCCTGTCTTTAAGAAAATCGATTCAAGTCTAATGTTCGATACGAAATTCTGGTTCGTGGATCGGGTCCACGAAACACCCAATGATAATAATATTATTATTATTACAGGATCTTGTATCTGACATATCTCTCTCATATGGTGTCGGAATGGCAAACAGTCTGCGAGGTTGTGACCCTGGAATTAAGGCGGATGTTTCAAAAACAATTTTGGATATTTATGTCAAGGTCAAGGTGCAGGACCCGCAACGTCTGGTTCTCGCTTGTTGCCGTGAAATGAAACTTGTTCACCGACTATTCATTTTGGATCAATGGATAGTCCATCTTGTGTGTTTTTCGGTATGGATCACAATGGTGAGACCGGTTTGGTTAAACAGTTTCATTTGAAGTATGTCCAGGTTGGTTCGAACCTGAATCCAACCGGTCCCTCAGAGCAGAAACACTTATAACTTCATCTCCAGACGTTTGATTGACGTGTCGTCGACTTTGATGGATTCCTTTTGATGAGGCAGTTCTTTTGGCATACTCCACATAAGGTTTGGATTCGGTTGGTGTACAATCAGTTTGGATTAGCTTATAAACCAACCGGGCCCCTGGAACAGAAATACCAATAACTCTCATACCAGACGTCCATTAGAAGAACCATCTGTGGAATTGGTAATCACATTGAGAAACGGTTCCTCTGAGTATACCCCATGAGAGTTCAAGGTAGAGTTGAGATACGGTCGGGTTGGTTCGTTCATGAAACCAACCGAGCCCCCGAGATGAAAAGACTAATAACTCACCGACTAGGTATCCGATTGATGCGCCGTCTGTTGAGTTGAGACCCCTATGATGAGGCTGTCCTTTGTGATACTTCATTGTGGGACTTTTTGATACTTGGAGTATCGACCAGTAGCTCGTGGAGGGGATCCTCCTGGAGACGAGCGTACGAAGTGCAGAGACCATGTAGCTGTGCACTTGACGACTGCTTGACCGATTCGACTTGGAGTGAGTCGATTATCCCAGTGGACAGAGCACTCGGTATTTGGCGGCAGACCCACAGAGGATAGAACTTCTGGTAGTTGGCAGCAAACCCACAGTACCCGACAGGAGGAGTACCTCTGTAGGCTATTAGGGGAACTGCTACTGTTTTTGGGCAGCAGACCCCTGGCAGGGAGCACTACTGTGTTTGGGTGAGGACCTGTGGTACTCGACAGGAGGTGTACATCAACAGTCTAAGGATAATGAGTAGCGCCTTGGAGTTGTGATAAGGCTATCGTACTCGATATAGGAGGAGTTCCCCAGGATTTGTGGTTTCGGTATCATTGATGAAAATCCTGGTTTGAGCTGATTCAATGAACTTTGTGTATTCCTCATGATCGAGATGGGTTACTTGATAACTTATGTATATGTATGGGAACATAACTAAGTAGTGTTTATCCTTTTATTTCATATCTCTGTTATAACTCATCATTGAGATGGGCTACTTGATAACTTTGGTATAAGTAGGGGCTTGTACCTATGTATGAGTTATCTATTTAGATCCTTCTTTGTGGTTATCCTTTTTGGATTTAGTGAGACCTTGAGGGTCTCGGGGTCCCTACTATGTATTGTTATACTCACATTTGCACGAGCTATGACCGCACCTCGTTGTGTTGGATTCAGATGACGGACAAGGCTGATGGAGACAGAGTGTACGATGACTGGATGACACCTGTATGAGGAACTGACGACGATTTGGTACATGGAGGTGGACCTCATGACGAGTCGGTACCTAATGTAGGTTGACGAAGGAGAGTGCTGAGGAGGATATCTGTACCTACCGTTCAGGTAGGATCCGTGGTGGATGATCTAGGAGCTTCTTGTCCCCTTCTATCTATTTTGTTTATTTCCTTTTATTTTCTGTTGGTCTTGTATTTCCGGACCCTTTTACTTTCAACACTACTTTTGTATTCTGTTTTAGTTAGTTTTTACTTCATCCTATACTCTGGTTGAGTGTGTTTATGATTTATAAAGTCAATTCCTTCCCAGTTATCAGGATTTAGGCCTTTAGTGCTAGTCACCATCCCCTGGCCTATGGAAAGCGGGCTTGGGGTAGTCATGGCACGGGCTCCAAAGATGGGTCGCGACAAATAAATTTAATTTATACTTAAATTGAGGAGTTTACTATTAATTTGTCTAGTTTACTATTCATAAGGTTTGTGTTGTTATTTCTAATTTCAAGTTACTTTTTAATTGGTATTGGTTCCTTAACTTCTAGAAATACTTCATATTAAATTTATTATTTGTTTATTAAGTAGTTATAATGGTCTAAAAGTAATTTTATGTAATTTATACTATATGACATTACTATAAGATAGTATAAATTCAATGGCTAAAGGTTTGGGTCATTATATCAACACCTACCACCTTTATAGGTCCTCATTACTAGTTAGAAAGATTTAGTGTACAGTGTATAAATGGTTGAGGTCAAATGGATATTATTCTTGTGCACCATTCTAGTAGAGTTTTTTATTTATTTTATATGTAAGTGATGATATTTTTAAAAAAACAATCTATATATTGAGATATCGTTGGGGATCTTATAGGTTATCTTATAATCCTAATGTTTTCCTACAAATTAGTTGACCAATATTTCCTTGTTAAATTTAGAATATTGTTGAAAATAACAAATTAGATTTTATCAAACCCATTTTTTACTTGTTTTTTAATTTTTTTAAATAATGATCAAGGGAATTATGTGATGTAATGTGATGTAAATATGTTGATAATCAATTTATCTAAACGAATTTTGTTCTTACTAGATATTTTATGAAGAATATTGGTTATCCCTATAATGTTATAAAAATGAGTACTGAAATGGGAATATTACTTGAGAATTGATTTTTTAGCTTGTAACATGAGACTGATGTAAGTTTATTCCATCACTTGTCGAGTGGTAAAGGATGGTTAAAGGAAGTAGCTACTTGGAGTGTACATGAAGAATCTGTTGGGATTGATTTGATGAGTTGAAGTGACTAGTTCCATTGGATATGTATGAAGATCCACTCACATGGTGATGATTATTTAAATATTCTACTTCATGATGATTCGTTTACTGGTATGGTTCATGAAATTTTTACTACAAAAAAATTTTAGATAATAATGTTGATTGAGTAGATCCATCTATATGAACTTCATGATCACAATATTTTATGAAAATATATATTGATGATGTTGGAAATATATTTTTGGATAATAGTATTACATTTAATATACCATACATGTTTTACTGATGATATTATTGTCTTAAATAGTTTTTTTTTGTATTTTAAGGAATAAAATCTAGTAAATAACTTTACAAATTGCTTATGATCTGAAGAAATAACATTCTACTAATTAGTTTTTATTGAATTTCAACAATTATTTGGATAATTTTATTTATAATAATTTAACAATTAAACATAGTGGGTGAGGTTTGATTTTGACTTGGTTTTATTGAGGGGGAATTCATATGGGTTGAAGGAGATCTAGTTTGATGTGAGTGAAGTATGGAATTTGAAATTTGAACTATAAAATTGGAAATTTATTAGACTCTACAAAATATTAGAATAGTAATGAGATATTTTTGTATAGTAACATAACAATGGTATAAATTATATCAAAAGAGTACTATTTGAGAATAGTAATACAAGTTTGGAGGAGTTTGAATGGATGAGTAAGAGCGGAATAGTAGAAGATTATTTAAATGATCTACCATTATGGATGATAAAATATTAATGTGTATACATTACTATGGAAGATTAACTAAATTCAAAAATATATATAAAAAGAGTCTGTATATCATCCAAAATGTACAAGTTCATAGGAGCGAGTTCTGATGATTGTATATGATTGATAGGGTAGTATACATTGTGAAATTTTGAGGTTGTTGACGTATCAAACTACTTATATATATAGAATAATGTTTTATGATGAAATAAATATGATAAATCCTTAATAATTTTTTAAATTCATAATTTTTTTTATGTTGTTTCTCATGATACAATAAATAATGAATAGTGATTTTTGGGAGGTATTTTCACAATATAATGTGTATGCATGTCTGTAATAAAATCATTCAACTCTGACATTCATATGTGGACTATAAACCCTGCTGTTTCTGTGTAATTTAAATATGTCCCATGATATTGAGAATATAATGAGGGATTAAATCAGTCAAATGCTTCTTGAAAAACCAGATAAGAATGATTATTTTAAATGATTATATATTATTAGATGAATCTTTATAATACTATAGAAAATAATCTTCATAGAATAAGAGAATATATATTTTTGATAATTTATGGAGTTAAAGAGAAATCTAACTGTGTGTTTGTTTCATATTTTAGAAGTTCACAGAAGGGAAAAAGTGTTAAAATATTTGTGTACCTAGTGTATATTCAAAAAGTGTAAGGAAAAAATATAGGAGGGACGTGATAAAATACCACTTTCAGACATTGTTTATCATTGAATACATTGGAGTTTTTATTTATAGAAAAAGAACATTTTGGGTGATGAATAATACAAAAAATAGGTATGTTGATAACAACCATTTATGTTTTTGATCATATTCATGCTGAGGGATTAATGGAGTCATCTTACAATCTTCATATAATATTTTTGTAAAAAGAGGATACATATAGTTTAATAAATTCTCTAATTGAGGAATCTATGAATAATTATATATTATAAGGATATTAGATTATTTGGTTAATGAGAAGATGAGAGGGATTTTGAATATGACACTTTACAAGGATCAACAATAATCTAAAATCCCTATAAAGGTTTCAAAAATATGTTTCATTCTTGGTACCTATTTGGTTCCATGATAACATGTCTTAGGAAATACCATTACTTGTTCTACTTTTTATATTAATTAAGAATTTTTGTTTGAGTGGGATAATAACAATACTAAACTATGAATTTATTCATCCTAGAAAAGGTGAAACATATAAATAAACACTTCTTAAATTTTTTTATTTTTTTTATATCTATATACATACCAAATAAAGGTAATATCAATGAAGAGGTAAAGGGTAATAAGTAATCCATTCATTTAAAAAATAAATTGGGGATAGGTGATAGAATTTTTAAAATATCGAAAAGAATAACAACACTAATTCACCCTTTATTAGTGTTCTAAACGTACTTTTTTTATCCTTTCATATTTTTATAAGACATTATTTTAGCCTCATTTCTAATGGTTGTATGTTTTTTCAATTTTAGGCTTCTAGACATACTTCACTATAAATATATGAATTAATATTTCTAAAAGAAGATAGTGATGTCACTAATGTTTGATATTTGAAGCCCAAAATGATTAACTATGTCATTCCTTGAAAAATTAACAAAACTTCACCCTCTATTTTCTTGAATATCACATGACACCACCCACTATGTTAAATAATGATAGGATAGAAAAAAGTATTAATTCACATAATAATCTGAGACCAAACAAAAAATTTCTCCACTACAAGAATTCCAAATAGTTTTATTTTATTTATTATTATGAATTTATATGTTCTTTTACACTTATCACATGATTCGACCAATCTTCTTGAATAATTTTATGAAGTACACTAGAAAATTGAAACACCTTATGTACATTATTTTCCCTTTGATAATGAAATATTATTAAAAATTATGATATTTATGCATAATTTATATCATCACCTATAAATATCCACACTATCTAAATTTATAAAAATAAAATAAAATTTATATTTTTGGAAAATCAAGGGATTATTTATTGAATTAATACACATATTATTTTTTGGACTGTTAGATCCTCTGTTGGGAGCTATTCAGGTGTGGGTTGAATCATGGGCGGTGTCTCTGGTTGCCCAAAAAGGTTAAGATAATTGGATATGATTTTGGGTTTCTCTTAATCTTATTATTGGAATAGAGTTTGGTGTTCATGGATTGATGAAAAAAATATAAACCTTATAGGATATAATAATTTTTAGATCATTTTTTTGTTACATGGTATGGTTTTTATAGATTTCACGTGTTTGAGGTGAAACCTTATGATATTATAAATTTCCATATGGGGCGAGAGAACATTAGATCCAGGGCACAAGGCATGATAATTATTGAAAAATAACCATAGAAACTATGAGAGGTATTAATGAGGGATTCTCATGATTTTATTCAAGGTCGGTGCACAGTTTTAAACTATGCCTCCAGAAAATGTTACGTAGTTCATCATGTTAAATTTATTGTGCATAGTTTTTGTATGATTTGGAAAACAATTTGGCTTTCAATGTATTCATTAAATTGGTGAATTTCTCCGTCACTTCCTTGTGATTTTATAGTTCCCCCTCCCATTTATATTCTTCACATGCATGTCGATCATCCAAAATTTTGTTTCTAGCTTTAATAATCCTTAATTCATTGTGTATTTTGGTATATTATTTTACATTTTGAGGGTTGGAACTTACACTCTTCTCCTGGTTTATCCTCCTCCTACCATGTGGTTGTTTTCTAGTATATCCTCTTAGGGATTTAGTTCATATTACACAAGAGTGTGGCTAAATAAGCTGAGGATGATAACGCCTTATAATTTTTTCTCAATGGTTATGTGGTTTCTAGATGTCTTAATTATTAATTGTGGGAGGATGAGTATGGTTTCACAATCATCCATGTAATGTTATCCATATCTATTTCTAATAAATTTTTTGAAATGATTCTGTATCTAAAATGGTCTACATGCCTAATTTCCAAATGCAATCGGTCATTAGGATTTCATACCTATGACACTTATGAACTCAAATTAGTTGATAGGATGGGAGGCTGCTGTAATCACACATTATTGGGGGGAATTATTTTCTATTATAGGACCATATTATATATATTTACAATATATTAATGAATCATTCCCTGGTCCCAATGCAGGAGTTGTCACCCTAAATATAATGACTAGTTTCTAAATTTCACATATGTGGGTATATATACTATAAAGGTACATATTATCTCTAATATAATCATTATATTTTATATATTTTCTATCTTGTTTTTCATTAATGTTTAGGGATTACACATTGGGGGTTTATAGGTTTTAAATCCCAATATTGGTAACTCCAGAGTTTATCATCATCTAGGAAGTTGATGAGTGCATCACGTTTTCCTTAAAGGGAATGGAGAATAATTAGGATGTGTTTTTTTCATAATGAATATGGATTTGTGATGATAGACACTATAATGTTTATGTCCCAATGATGATGTTCCCAATTGGGCATATAGCCTAGTGAGGATAAGTTATTTTCTCAAGGACTATATCCTTATGAAGGTGATCTATATGAGGAATATGAATTGATAAGGATGAAACAGTGAGACATGTAAGGAATATATCACTATAGGTAGAGGAATTATACTATTTGGTGTATGGGATTATGGAATATGGTCAGTGTGGGATATGTCCCCTGGGTACAGGACATCCATAATCATTAGAGTATGGGCAGGTGAGGTAAGGACATGGATGGTTCCAAAAAGAATACGACTTTATGAAACTAAATATATAATGTTAATTATGATTCGGTTTGTATCTTAGAGAGGAATCCTATGTATCTCAACAAGATTTTATTCACATTCTACCAAGTTTTAATGAAAAAATATAGGATAATATAACAATTCAAAACATTGTAATTTAACTTCATATGGTAATGCCGTATACCATGAACATTAGAAAATTAAAATATGGTTGTTTTTGTTGATAGTTTCATCATGGTAATGTTATGATCATAATTTATATCCAATATAATGTGATTCATTCTTCATTTGCAGAATTAGAGATATTAAATGATCATACCCATTGGTCTATGAGGACATATGATGTAATCTATGTGGCGGTTTCTACACTAAGTCTTCCCTAGAGGAAAATTAGTTATGAGTCTAATTGAAGATATGGATCACTCAGAAACGGTATATATTTCCACAAGAAACGTTTTAATTTCAATTAATTATCCATGAATTTAAATATCCAACAGTAAGGATGTATATTCTTACAGGGTACATGGTGATGTAAAAGATATGATAGTCTCCTCGAAGGATATGGGCACATGGAAAGACCAAACATTAAAAAAAGAAATGATGGAATTATTGGGATTGACCATGAAAAGAATTAATATGTTTCATAACTATAATTTTAATTATACACATCCTAGTTTATATGTATGGACATTCACCGAAGGAGGGGGAACGTTGGACGGAATCTCATCATGACATTGAAATGATCATGTAGATCCCTATATCATGTGATTCAAGGTCATTGTGAGAAAAAAGTGATATAAAAAGAAAAAACATATTAAAATTAATATAAAGTTCAATTTTTTTTGGTTTTACAAAAGGATTCATCCATGAAATAAATTTAATTATAAATCTCGTGAAGAATATGACTCCATGAGAATTGAATAACAATATTCCTAAAGAAAAATTAAAACTAAAAAAATGTATAATGGAATCATATTACTCATGAGGAATATATCCATTTGAAAATATATGGTATCTATGAAAACCTTATGTGAATCGATCCTTGAAATATATTCACATGTATATTGACTATAATAGTAGTCAAAATCATCAAATATCATAATGTGTTTTTATTATAATCCCATAATCATTTAAAATATCAAAACCAACATGATTAATGCTTTATGTGATAAAAAATTGGTTTATTAATATTTGATTTATTTCTTGAGGAATGATTGGATCTCAATCCCTAAGAATGTCGCTCACATATATCAATTATAGCATGAATCTGTGTCCTTGATGTTAATATGTCATCACACACTTGGGGTGAGGAATAATGGTTACATTCATTGGGATACATTCTATGTGTTATGAGATTATAAGAGAGTGTACTATGGTATATGTGGATAAGAGAAAAAATATTAGATATGGAGGATTGAGTGACCCCACTAGGATTTATGTGATCACATAAAAGGAATAGATCCTCATGTGTTGCAATAATGAAAGGGGTCATGCAATATTGAAATGATCATGAGGTATCATGGTCACATAATAAAAAAATAAATCCACATGAGAATAGAAGGAAATAATGTTCAAGTGATCATGTAATTAGTATTTTGGTTGGTCCATCACATAATGTGATCATAGGACGAAGTGGTCATCAGCTGACCACATGAGTGGAAGGTATTTTTCAAATCACATGATTGGTGGATCATCATAAGATTAGGTCTTTCACAAGTGGTATCATGATCAACCCACTCACGATCACTTCATATGTTTTGGTAAAATCCACCCACTTCCATTAAATTAAATTTATATTTACTACCAAATTTCAAAAGGGAGGGTTTTTGTCACATGATTCTCCTTCGCACTAATCGCCTCTTGTTCCTCTTCATGTATCATCCTTTCAATATTTCAAAAAACAACCTCATATTCATGCAACATGGTTATTTTATAGAATTCACCCTATATATGTTACATTTTTAATGTTGGTAAAGTCATGTATGAGTGTAATGTTAGAGGATTGATTCTTTATAAATTTCATTTCCATATTATGAATTGTGTATAACAGATCCACACATCATTGATGATGCCTATGAGTAGATCATGTGAGGAATAACTATCATGAGAATAAATTGTAATGGAAAACCTAACATGGATTCAGTCATATGATATAGTTGTCATGTGGAGATCACATGACTCTAGGATTGTGTCTGAAACAAAGTAGTTAATACAAGACCCCCTTCTTTTGAAAACATTTCCTAGTCAGGTAATGTGATCAACCATCAGTAGTTAACCACATGACTATGGGGGTATTGTATGAGGAAAATTAACTACATGATTCCACCATCGTAGATATATTTTGGTCACTCTACCACTAGGATTGGATGATTTCATACTTAGGTCATCTCTTGAAATATGAAAATCAAATTAAGGCCTCATCATGAACAGTTTCTGTTTCTTATCATTAAGACATTGCAAGAACAGGTGGGGGCCATATGACTAATTTCCCCATTCAGGTTTATACAATATGTATAACCCGGTTGCATGAACCATAAATTTTCATGACATCTAAGAATAAGTATTATTTTTATTATAATGTCTTTTTTGTATTATGGTGGAACTCTTTCTTTAGATTATTCCTCAATTATAATTATACAACGATAATACGGTGTGCATCCAAAATTCACTAATATTGAAGTAAAGTATAAAAGAAGAAAGAAGGACTCAGTTTTAAATAAATAAATGCCTACCAAAGTCCTTTGGGATTAAATATATCTAATTTTCTTATTAGATAACTTTTTTAATCTACAAATATTCCTATCGGTATGAGAATGAAGGGTTATTTCATTACTAGTTTCAAATTTCCAATGCCCTTGATTTTTTCTATCTCATGAGAATGGATACCTTAATCATGTGACATGAAAATGTGATGAATACCATTCACATAATCTATAAACATAAATATTCTATATTATTATCAATGGTAACTCACATTTATCATGATTTGTACATATATTGATGATTGTGTGACATACAAAATCACCTACTTGTCACACAATCAAATAATAGTTCGATGGTTATGCGATTATTGTGACCCTGTTATGGTCATGAAATCACATAAATCTATATTTTTCACGAGTTTATTTTATCCAAAATCCTCTTCAAATATAAACTACTCAAATTTATACTAAATACAGACATCCCATTACTTCCAATGTAGATGTATTTGAGTAATGATTTAGATATAGCTTTGGATCTTCAGAATAAAGTTGTATGTAGTTCGGAAGTCAACCAAGTCTACACAGAGGCATCCTATGAGTCTGATGGGGACTAGCTTAGTGGAGAATCCACAACCAGATTAGTTTCCCTTTTATGGTTTTTTCCTCTAAAATGTTTCCCTGATATTTTAACATCAGTGATCGATATTTCCTCTACACTAGATCCTTAAGACTAATAATTCTTTTACATAGAATGTCTCATATGTAACTCTTTTTATTCTTGATGTTCTTCTCTATGAATAATTTATTTTTAGTAAATTTCTAATGGATATTGAATGGGTATTTCATGATTCTAAGCCTGATACCTAGATCTATAATTTAAAAATGAAATGTTGTGTAACTTGTAAATTTTTTGGGGGGTTATTAAAATGGGATATTCAATTTTGAGGGATCATTAGATTGGGTTCGGGTTGACTTTTTGGGTACAACAAACTACAATAGAACTTTTCACTAAGCTATTGTATATTGGATTGTATGAAGTTATTTGGGCCTCTCAATCAATCATGTATTACAACAGATGTGTGATGGTAGACCTAGTCATCTGGTTGATCCTAGTCATGAAAACATTCCATATGATGAATTGAGCCTCATATTCACATCTATCCTTAAATAATTTAATTTTTGGTATTTTGTTAAATGTTTTTGTACTTATCTAGATGGGTTATCTAATTAAGAGGGATTATAAGATTGTAATAGGTTTGAATTTTTTGGAACAACATAATGAAAAAGAATTTTCAACTAAGCTAAAGTGGGTTGGCTTGTTTGAAGCTATATGGGTCTCTCAATCCGACACCTATTGCAACATAGATCTGATGGTAGACATGGTCATCTATTGGGTCCCAGACCTGAATACATTCCATATGATCCATGGGGATGACATTTTGAGTCCCTTGGTAGTTGATAAAATAAATATATCAATAATTACAGTGGATAAGTATGATTTTTTCTCTTCCGCAACAATATAGAGAAAGCCCCTCCTATTTAAAATAACCTCATTATCCAATCCTAGAAAGGACTTAAAAATGATCTGTATCTTATGGTAGACATACCAAATAATAAATGGGTTGAGACATTCATCAAGAAGACCTACCATGAAGCCCCAAAAAAATACCTTCCCATTATGAGAAACTCATGTGTTCTAGTGTACCAACTAGTCAATAGTTGAATAATATATATTCAATGACTGATATTACATGGTTAGTTCTATGGTCAAACAACTTTTTAACTATCTCGAATTCTTGAAATGTATATGAGTGGGTGATTTCTTTGAGTTTATGGTATAGGTGGAGATAGGGTTTCAACCTTCATTATGTTGATGAAATTTTAGGGGGTAGATATATTGATTTTTTTCATTTCAATACTGGAAAAATTATACTACTAATTAGGCCATATCAATATCGGAGGGGGGTTCATATTAGATTATAATATCCCGATTTTTATAATGATAATAAAAATAATCTTGTGACAAATTATTAATAACTTAAGTGGGAAAAATGATTTATGAATGAAATATCTTAATAACATGTTAAATGTTTTGAATAAAATAAAAATCATAGTTAAAACTTGGTAATATTCAATGGAATTTTTTTGAGTCATACAATGAGTTAGTACAATATAATGAGACCCACAATGTTTTGGAAGAGATGAAGTAAATATATTATAAATGTTATATTAAACACGAAAATTTATTTAAAATAATTGAATAAATCTAAAACAACTTGTCATATGAGAAATCTGAGACCACCATTAGGTTTAAAACCTAGTTTATACCCTATAAGGAGTATAATATTTGAATTCTTCGGCCGTTTGGATGCCTCACTCATGAAATAATGTGTATAAATAATATTTTTTATATTATTTTGTTGAAAATAATTAAATATCTCCCAAAATAGGCATCATATAGGGAAATATAATACCATAGATAGGTTTAGGAGATAGTGTTTATCCTATGAGAGGTATAACATTTGTATGTGTCAGATGTTTTGATGTCTCACTCATGAAAATAAATTTTTTATATTAAATTAATTTTTAATCTAGGTTTTCAATATTAAATAATTAATATCTCATAAATGGTGTGTCATTTGAAAAATAAAATATCATAGTTTGGTCCAAAATGGAGGGTATACCCCAGATGGGGTATAACGTTTATGATCATCAGGTGTTTGGAATCATCGCACACTATAATACACTTTTTTATTTTTTCAATAACTATTTAGTCCGTTTTTTAATAACAAATAATTAATATCAATGCATCATTTGAGAAATATGATACATCTGTTAGGTCTAGAATGTGGGGTTTACCCTAGAAGGTGAATAACTATTATGGAAAATTGCGTTAGATATTGTTTAATCTAGGTATAAAATAATTTATTTTATTCAATTATATAAAAGGAATTTAATTCATCAATAATGTAAGGTTGCATTATTTCCCACAAATTTTTTTTCATGCTATTAATTAAAAACATTTTGAACAATTTAAAATATAAAATTCCATTAATGGATGAATTTAGACACTACGCCATTGACTTTACAATGAATCATGGATTAAATGGGAATTTTAAATTTATGGAATTTATTGATCGCTTTTTTTGAAATGTAAATGATTAAAATGATTAGAGATAACTAATAAAAAATTTACTGTTATTATTATTAATTATGAAGTATAATATATTTTGGGGGTGATAATATTATTCGTTTTAATATTACTTATTAAAATATTGTTATTATTATTTATAAAATCTATAAAATCAAGAGTTACTAAATTAAATGGGGATAAAGATATTCTATGAGATATAATCTGCATACATCTAACATGATGGGGATTGACCTCGTTCCTGACTTCCAATTAATGTGAGGAATAAATATCTCATTTATTTGATAATATCATAATAAATGAAAAGTGATAATATTAAATAAATAACTATAAATGGGTGTATCGCACATGAAAAACTCATCATAACTTGGATATTATTTATATATATATATAACTATATATTAATAATTATCAAAATAAATTATTATTATTATTATTATTATTATCAAAATCTCATTTCCATTGTAACTTCTTTGTACGGTGTCATATTGACATGTTGTCAGTGGAAACATGACCTTAAAATTGAGGAGGTAATTTAAAGACTGATGATAAATATTTAATTCAGTATCATGGTATAGGTCCATGGAACTCCCAATATGACGATGGATTGACAGATGTAATTAATAGGTGAATGTAATAAATAGGTGATCCAATTAATAAATATTTCTAATTTGGTTGATGAAAAAGATTTATACATTGGATCATGTGCGGTAAACATGGCATGGGGGAATCCCATAGTTTTTCATGTGACCCCTCTATCTTACTCCCTCTATCATATTCTATTTAATTATTAAAAAAATTTCTAATCAATATCTTCATCGATATTTAATGGATTGATGTTCCATCAGTTTTGTTGGATTCATCTCGTTGAGTAGAATTATATTGCTAGTATAGTTTTTCAAAAAATGTGAGGTATATTTTCAAATTTAATTAAATATTTTCAATTATCAAAGATATAGAGAATTCAAAATAACATTGTAGATAGGATGGTTCAAGGATTCATAGGTGCAAAATAAATATTTAGTTAGGCTAAAGTGTGGTTTAGGTGATAGAATCCATTGTAAAACATGACATCAATTTATAAAACAATGCGGTTGGAGGTTCCATTCAATTTTTGGCTATATATATATATACATATGATATTATGATGATGTGATGTTTTTTATAGACTAACTATTTCTTGTGATTAATTTCATGTGGGTGTGTGAGTATCCATGGGGGTACTTGTTTATGATTGATTATCATGACTTTGATATTTGTGTCACTTATCATTCATTGCTTTAAAAACATTTAGTTATTGTGTTGTATAACTTGAGGAACTATATTTAAGGTACAAAGATACTCATGTGGAGCATTGAGGTTGGGTGTAATAGGTAACCAAACCAGACATGGTCCTAACATCCTTAATGGTGGGAATGGATACCCCTGTTTAGGGGAAATCATAGTTTCTATCTTGAATTTACGAATATACATAGGTGGAGCCTTGAGGGTGGGAGTTATGCAGTCCATTTTCTGGTTACCCATCCAGCCACAATCATAACATCCATAAAGGTGGACATGGATACCACTGTAGAGGGGAAATCATAGTGGATAGCTAGAAGACACAATGATAAATAGGTGGATCCTTGAGGGTGGGAGTTACATGGTACAATGTCCAATTACCAATTCTTACACAGTCCTAATGACCTTAATGGTAGATATGGATACCCCTGTATAGGGGAATGCTTAGTGTATTGTTGGTAGATACTTTTCATGGCTTCCAACGAACATGGGTTATGGGTGATTAAAACGATATGTGGAATGAAGATAGACCTAAAAACGTATGATGAACCTATAAAAACCTCTATAAGGGTGGGTGAGTTATGTGACCTTGAAGGAAGTACATGTGTTCTTGACAATATCATTATCCATGACATGAAGCAGGTGGGGCTAGGATTCATGGTGGTTTGTTCAATGCATGATTACCAAACAAATGTATATTTACTGATAAAAATACAAATGTTAAGATAAAGACGGTTATATAAGTTTTTTGCACTTATGGTAATGATGACTTGATTGTGTCCTACTGATTCAAGTACTCACACCCTATTGGAGGCATTTTGGTGCCCTTGTAGATTTTTTGACTAGATATCTGATGAAGGGAAAGTGAGTTATAGAAGATTGATGAGTGGTGGAGCATGGAGATGGAGCAGACTAGGTCAGACACTAGAGTACCCCATAGATTTTTTATTATTTGTGTTTATCTTGTGTTTTTCTACTGCATTATATTATGGACATACATACCACTTTGGGAGATCTTATATGTATGTCATTATCTTCTTTTCACATTTACAATCATTGTTTATTATTTGGTTTATTAATTATTATTGATTTTATGAAAGGATAAAGAGTGTATAATCACCCCAAAATTTCACTAAATTCCCTCTATGCTAGTCCCGAACCTCATACATATGGGGAGGTGTGCATGAGGTCATGTAGCATTTTGGATCAGACTAAGTAGTTTGAGTTAGGATATTACACAAATTGTCAAACCCATAAAAGTGTTATGTGGTTTGTTTTGGGCCCATACGATGGGACATGAGTTCTTTAGTAAAAAATATTTCAAAATCCTAATTTAGGCTATTTTTTCAACGTATTAGTTGCATCCATCCCACGACATTGTAGGTCAGGTAGATAATGAAAATCTTGAACCAACAAGACCATTTTGTCTATATACTATATAAGGTGGCATCTTGTACCATCCTTGATAATTAAAATTGTTATCTAGAGGCCCAATACTATATAATATCTATACATTAGGGTTTCATCTCCACCTATAAAGATGGATTTACCATTGGTGGGTGTAGACACCTTTCTGATCTTGTCATAAATTCTTGTGTGTTAAAACAAGATTCCAAACCCATACTCACAACCAGTCAGAGATGAATCTAATGGTGGATCCCCTATTATAGATATTGTTTTCTAGATAGGATATTCAATTCTATGTGATCTTATATATGACCAAAATAATATTTCAATTTCAAAGGACTATACTGATGCTTGGATCTAATCTTACTAGAATGGGATACTATCTATTTCAGTGACAAAGGCCATGAAATTACATATGACGATTGAGGGTGTAATTTTAGAGGATTTTATAGAATTATAGAATTAGAGTCTTAGTATGAAACCATCATTTATATAACATTCAAATTTTGAGATACTTAAGTAGAAAGGGAGGATTTTTTAGTTACCTCTATCATTGAGAAAATCATCAATAGACATGATAATAGAAAGAGGAGTTCCATAATGTGAATTCATTACATGTCAAGAATCCATTATAACTATTTCAAATTTCCCCATTTGGTTTCTGAAATATGATGATTTGAGAAAGAATAATGTAATCAAAAAGTCCTGGAAGGTATTATGTCGGGTAATGTTAAAGATGGATGGTTTTCAAAATGTTACTACTGTTGGAGTAATTTTACTTCAAAAATTGAGAACTGGATTTGAGACATTCCTCCATAACATCAATGAATATATTAGTTATACTATGACTTAAATCTATTACAATCCCTGAGTGGGAATAATTTTGTTTTAATGTACAATAGTGTGTAGTGAAGATAAGTGATACGAGGGTGGCTCTAGTGAAGAAGAATCAATAATCTCACCTCAACTCTCATGTATGTCTTAATCCATGTTGGTAACAATACCAATCATCTCTCCTTTGAATATTTTTATAGGATAAAGATATTTTTTACCTATTTCCTACTCAGTATTCTCAATATGGGGTACAATTTCTAAGGCTCACTTGGATAATCATAAGGACATGTATGACTAGGGATCTCCTTTTGAAATGGGATGGATGGAGGTAGTGGCTATTGATCATGAAGAATCACTATTTGTGCCTATTCCAACATCACCTTTTGATTCAAGCGATTTTATTCTTGAACATATAGATTCATCCCATTATAAGGTTCCATTTATATAAAAGACAAATAAGAGTAATCATATGAGCTTATCAATGCATCCTCACCTGGAATCAACATGTATGTACAATACATTGCATGATCTCTAATTTTTGTAGTTAATTGGTAGATTAATATTTACCTATAAAATTATATAGGTCCAATATATATTCACTAATATATATATATATATACCTAAAGTCATGGAATAATACCCATCTTTCATCCCTCTTGTGTAACACCAATCATTCATGGTAATCACGTAGAGGTTGATGTGGCCCATGTACAAGAAGGTTCAAACCTAGTGCCAACTGTTGATACAATAGTAATCATTCCCTTTGACCCAACATGGATGTACACTCCGCTTTATGATGATTTGTCTAGAATATATTACATTGCTAACCATTCCATTATTGAAGCAACACTGGGTGTGGGTAAGTAAATTTTTTAAAATTTAATTCATTATGGATTTTGTATTGTGTTATCTTATATACACAACTCTTCAAGGTGTAAATCATATTTTGTAGAAGGATGAGTTGTCATCAAAGAACCAAATTCATTAAAATCATGAATGTTTCTATATCATCCCTTTTGGTAAATTTGATTTGATATAAGTAGGTGTTTCCATAGCTCACGGATTAAAGGTAACTAATTCCCCTACATTAGTATCTCACCAACATAATTTAACTAGATAATGATCCCATATAATAAAACTCTATCCAATACATGTTGATAAGAGTCCCTTATATAGTGAATTGGTCTTGGAGTACATATTTCTTCCTATAATAGGCTTGTTTCGAGGATCTATGTACACAGCGTTTCACCAATAGTTGAGGCTAGAAGTGTGGTCGGACATTTGGTGGTATATCATGGGGGCCTCTTAGAAGATATGAATGATTAGTTAGGCCACCTATAATACTTGTTCACTACCCTTGATTATGGAGGGTTTGAATATCATGATTGTTATTCTAGGGTGAATTAGGCGGTTACTTTGAGGGAGATAAATATGTCCATCAAGTTGTAGATATCAGTGGAAGATTCCTCATTTTCAATTCCATAATGTTAAAATAAATCCATGAATGAGGATTTGTGGGAAAAAAATACATCAATTCTTTCCTATAGTGTATTTTAGTGTGATTATGTCTGTTGAAAAAACCATATGACCATGAATCTCTATGGTTGGTGTTTATAAAGATTGTTTTATTGTGGCATAGTTTCTCAATGTTTTCAAATATTTTGGGCCTCAAATCAAGAGTTTTGTTTAGAAAAATAACGTTTTATCAAAAGCGGTTCACAATTTTTAGATTGAGAACCATATTTTTTGGACCTAAAAAGATGGTAGGCGGAGAGACAAAATATATTTGTTGAAAGAATAACATAGTCGTGTTATATAGACCACAAGGCATGTTATGTGGACTATGAACAAAAAAAAGTCCACAGGAGGCTCATCAATCATTTGAGTCCTAGAAGATCATGGGATGACTCATTTTTTGAAAAATGAGGTATTGATTTATGGATCCTAGATGGGCTTTGTTTACAGAAGACAGTGTTCACTAAAAATGATCAATGTGCTATGCTAACATAATAGTAGAGTACTTGGTGATGGTTGTGCTGCATCGAGGATTTGGTTGATTCAGATTAGTGGGATTTCCAGATTTATGTGGTTATATAAGTACATTTAATTATTTCATTACTAGTAGAAAAACTACATAGAAATTTCATCACACATGGAAGAATTTAGTGAAGTTAGAGGTTGTTTGCAAGGGAGCATTCTGTGAAGGGTGAGTTGGTTCATGGGAACAGTTCATGTAAATATCTTTGCATGGGCTCTGTATCTCACAAAGGAAAAGATTTTGCCGAATATGGGGAATTCTACAAAAGAAGAGGAGTTCCATGGATGGAAGAAGATCCATGTAGAAGGTCATGTCATGCGGAAGGAAGATGATTCTTGGAAGTAGTAGAGGCCTATGGAGGAGAAAACATTCCATGGTAGATGAGAAAGTCTTTAAAAGAAGTGGTTTTCCATGCAAAAAGATGTTTTATGAGATGCACTCCCTCCATGATGTGTAAAGAATTTGTTGGATAAGTCAATGATGTTTTCAATGGGACCAATACAGTCCATGAATTTAATTTCTACAAACTAATAGTACATAAAAAGTGTATTTCTTATATGGATTTAAATGGGACTTCAACAATGTATCTATGTATAGTTTAGGATACATGAATTCATGAAAATGAAAGGACCTATATGTCCATAAACTATTATTGAATTCATTCCAAGAGTAGTATGAAAAGAAAGAGGAATAATGAGGACCATTCCATTACCAGTGAGCCAGATAAAGAGACTCAATGAGTGACCAGTGGGAATGTAGTGTTATGACCATACATCTGGTAAAGGTAGTGAGCCTTTCCATAAAACAGATATAGCCTGAAAATTGTATTTTAGATGTGATCCTTAGTGGACATAGTACATTGGAACATCACTATTTTATACTCCTTGTATATAGCAAAGGGATGCTGAACCATGCGAAATCCTTGTTTCACACACATAATTTCATTTTTTTCGTACATTGTTACAGGTGGAGGGAGGAAAGTGTTTTGTTTAATAAAGAAACGATATCTGATGGGGTGGAAGTTTTAATCTATCATAAAATTATTCACACCCCATCCAAATGTTATTTTACCTAGTGCGCCTAAAAAGATTCATAGCATTGAATAGAAATAGCAGCTCACCATGATCAGGTCATTATTGTGAAAGATGATATTGACTGAATCCAATTAGAGTCATCTCGTCTATAATTTATTCTAAAATCCATTAAGATTACAATATCATATTAAAAATGTCTTCTTGATTTTGTAGAGATATTCTAGCTTGATGATGTTTCTAGTTTAATGGTATTACAATAGGTTTTCAGGGAAGAGAATTAATCAGATGATCAACTTCACCTATCCATAAATATCCAAAAACAATGGTTGTTGGAGATTGGTCTTACGGGAAGATATTGATTTTTTTTAACTTTTAGTAGCCTCTTTATTATTATATTTTTATGGTAGAGACTCTAGTCTATGTTGATTCTGACCACATTTGGTAATTTATCAATTAATGGGAAGTATTAAGCTCCATGGGTTTTTCGTCTTCTTATTCATTCATTAAATCCACAAAATCTTAGTGAAGCAATATCTTATAGATCACTCTAAACATAAGGTTTCATCATAATATAACATGAACATGAAATATGAACTTATACGCTTGAGTCATAACTAATTCCTCCTGAAAATATCCCATGGATGAGAATTGGTGTAATAACTGTTATTGATGTATAGGTGGTATTCATTTTGGAACAACCTAGTACAATGGTATGACATTGTTTAGTGTGTTGTGGAGAGAGTGCTCTCTATCTTTTTCCAAAGAGAGGTCTCTAGAGATCATATCTTGACTAATTTCACAGTCATACAAGGGTAACCATAATATTTTTTTTCCTTTCTTATTTCTATTACTCTGACTTTTTCTTAATATATTTATGAGGAAAACATAGAAGGAATGGGATTTGTTATTTATAGGCCACCAATTATGAGTTTTCAACCAAAAACTTATTACATTTATTTTATGTTTTAGCACTTTATATTTCAAGATCATTCGAGTGGAGTGTCTAGAGAGTAGTGATTTTACTTTTTTCTAAGAAGAACTTCATGTGTTTTCAACATTGTCAGAGTTTTATCTCCTTAAGTTGTAAATTTTTTGTATTTCAAGCTTATCCCAAGGAGTTTTCTATCAATTTTGGATAATTTTTTGTGACAAAACAACGGTAATGTTTAAGGTCTCATATCTTGGACCTTTATATTGATATGGTTTTAGGTTATAAAGCTTGTACATTATATTGAGAATCATATATTTTATCTTGAATATTAGACTCATGTAAATGTTCAACCATGCCTCAAAGATCTTGAATCATGGATGATGATATAGTGAAGAAATGTCATGGATACTCCGTAATCACTCTAGGGTGATGATCATCTCTAAAATGTGGACAAAGACCACATGGATCAAAAAACCATATAAAGTGAAAATAATCAATGATTAATTTTCCATTGGATTATTTGAGTATTTCTAGGAATTGTTTTCATAGTCTAATAGAGTGTCTCTTGAAATCAGGTACACCATTTTCCAATTATTGAGAAAGAGTTTCAATGATTCATACACATGAAAAATGAAATAGTATATGGACAAAAATTACCTGAGGATGGTTCTATCACCCTATTGTTAGTGTATATATTACCTCACAAAAAATGACAATTCAATTTTTGGTTGTCAATATCAGAGTCTTATCCTACAATTTAGGGTATTGTAGTGAGGTTCAATAAAGTGTTGAAGAAGGAGGTATCACATCCTTGATTCATGAATTGGTATAATATATTATAATTTAATGTCATGGATGTTAGATCCACATAAATTTTTGCGTTTTATGTTTTGTAAATAATACACCATGAATGTCTGATTCAGTTTTAATTGGATACTAGTGGTTCTAAGTTATCTACTACACATAGCCAAAACTATTATTACAATAATTGAGGATTATAGCTAGTGTATTTAATGGGGATCATAACTCTTGGACCAAAAATACCCTATGTCACAATGTATAATGCATTGTGTTATTCACCAAAGAATCATAATGTGGTTCTTTTAGACTAGACACTCCATGTTAGTAATATGATACTAGAGAGAACCAGGAGGAATAAATCAAGGTCAAAGGATTCTAAGAAAAGTATAACAACTCAAGGAACTAGTGGTTATTAACTCAAATATAGAGGACATGATGTTTTTTATATATAATAGAATATGTTTTAAGGGTTATGGAAAATTTTTTTTATCATGCACTAATCTCGTCACAAAATCAAAGAAATTTGATATATCAATTATTTATCTTTTTACATGACTAGAATGGTCTTGTGGTCCTGGACCATATTTTACATGGGTCATAGGACAAAAAATATAGGCATTGTTCCCTTTTATTCACATTCTAAATTTTATCAAAACTGTAAATATGATTATGTTACTGTGTGAAGACCTGAATTTTTCTCAGATGTCACTTAGTGAGTTTTTATTCTGATAAGGTTTATGTAACATTCATTGGGATTTTATGGTCATATGGTTTAAACTATCATTGGATAGAATTTAAGGTCATAAAACATTGAGAAAATTGAATATAATTTAAAGTAATAATATATGGAACATGAATATGGGATATGTGAAACAATAGAACATTTATGATTCCCAAAGTTAAGAGTACTCCACCATTCATTTTAATGAGGGTGTGAAGTTTCAATAAATCATGGATCAGTGTTCTTGGAGCATGATTAATGGTACGATCCAAACACAAAAGTCATGATTGTAAATCACTCTGAGGTAATGGGCTCTATTTTCATGTTGTTAGAGATCATTGGGATATGTTTTACCTTTAAAAAGGTAAAAAAATTTATTGTTTTCTGGTCAAGGGCTCTTATATAGGATCTAATAGTGGATTACATGAACAATAAATCATAGGGGTCCGTATTACCTTTTAAGGGATGTCTAAGGTTTGAAAAAACCAAATACACTTATGATATGAAGTGTGATTTATTAATTGAGGTTCCCAAAAAAATTATTAAGGAAGAACCTCAAAAAATAATTGAATATATTTTTAATATTATGGTCCTTTCATAAGGTGTGAAAATAGATTATTATTAGTGTAGTTCAAAATCATGTTATAGGGATACTATAGTAATGAAATATAACAGTTCATGACAAGTACATAAGTGTTTTGTAATTTATGGTCATACAATTAATAAATTATGATATATAGTTTAATTTCATTCATCTATGATAAAGGTTATTAATTTTAACATTATATGACTATATGTTCTTACTTTGATTTGAAAATTGTACAGAGCAACTTTAGGGAAAAATTACATTGTTTTGGAAATTCTAATAAAGCATACATTTTCATACATGCATATTCTTATAGGTAATTAACCATTTGATGGGGCCCATTTTAGAAGGTTTTACATATACATAATAAAACCATACATGTATTTAACTCATATATAAGCAAATATATTCTATATAACTTTAAAATTCTAAACATTTTTTGTTTATGAAAATTGGGAAATTTTTTATGTTTATCTGTGATACTCTTGATTGTGGAAAATGTGTTAGACTAGCACTTTAATCTCATGTGATTCATGTATATTTTTAGAAATTATTTATTAGTGGCTAATAAACCATACTGTGAGGGTGATGGTAGAATAACAAAGCATGATTGTAAGTATAGGGGAATCATTATTTGTCATGTGTCTACCATTAAAATAACTCAATTTGAGGACTCTCTTACAAATACAAATCTTATTCAAGGAAGTAATACAATCAATTTTATTATTATTCACATTTATCAATTTATTCATGAGTTAATGAAACTCATCCTAGTTCTACGAATTAATAAGGCATATCATGAATGAATATTGACTTGATGATTCCCCAAGATGAGTTGGGGTATTTATGATTTCTATGGACAGGCTGATCCAAGCTTCACTACCCATATGTCAAGGATAATTATTATCCCATCTATATATTTTACAATTGAAATCATCTACTTAGATTTTTATTATATGTTGAAAGGATATTCTCCATTTTGGGTTTAATTTTGTTGTTGGGCGCAATATTGGGGGATCTATGAATCACTACATATATTCTGATAACATGAGTCATTCCACATACAGCTCTTATAGGCTACCCACAAGGATAAAACTCATACATTGGGAGAGAGGAATTTTATTCGAGCTATGCACAATAATTTTGAGGCTCCCTCTACATAGATTCAGCCCATGTGTCGGGAACAATAATAAAGTACAACCTTAGAGAAGTGTCATTGGACAAGTGAACTATTTCTATAAATGTTAAAACACTCAATTAGGAGTGGAATTTTGGAGTTCTCATAATAATATGTTTGGGTGTCACTACATATTTTGTGTTGATTTAAATCGTTCCATACATAGTTCTTGAAGAGAAAGATCCCCACATAGATTGGTAACTTTGGCAGGGAGGGTTATTTTATGCACTTTATGTTAGAGAAAGGATATGGGATAATGGAATAACTATATATAATTTATAGACAGGAATCATCCCATACAGAGTTCTTATAAATAATAGTGACACCCTATGTAAGTCAAGCTAATATATAATTGAATAAAAAAAGGGGGATTTATTATCATAAATACTATGTTTAGGCCTAGGATATGGGGATTTAGGTACCATTATGTATCATTTAGTGGATGTTAATTAATCCATACACAGTTGATAAATATAAATCTCCCCATATAGATTAAGATATTTTACAGGGAGGGGTAATTTATTCACATTGTTCATGGGCGAAGATTTGGGGTCTGAGAATCACTATGAATCATGTATACACGTGAACCAAGGTAAGCATAGTTATTTTAGAAAAAAATATTTTAATGTCCCAGAAATTCCCTGTAAATTTTATTTAATTACATGGGAATTTTTTGTGACTATGAAATATGACAGTGCTCCATTTCGAGGTCCGGAGTGCCCGAAATGATCTGTCAATGTATTGTTAAGCTTTAATTAGCACGTGTAAGAAATTTTCCCAAAAAAGTGTAATAAATCTTAAATGGTTACTCGGTTCAAAAATCTGAGGTCACCATGGCACTCAGGTTGGAGGGTTTACCCTAAGCGTGACTTAAATTTACTGGGCACCGACGTCCAGTGAGAAAACCCAAAAATGGAAAAACCGTAAATAAAATAATTAAATAAATTATTTTATTTTTGAAATGCTTATAACTCACAAATGATGTCTCATATTAAAAAACAGATACCACCGCTTAATTCTTGACAGAATTCTTTATTTAAGAAGATAATAACTTTGACTGGCTCAGTCCACTAGTGAAAATTAGTTTCTGGCTGTAAATAAAATAATTAAATGACAATTAATTTATTGTAAAATAGAATACATTTAAACTGTAACTCATATTGTAAATATAAGAGTACCATTGGGTTCGTTTGGGAGTTCTTCACTTGGATAGAGCCTAATCGTGACTGGTATGGGTTGAGGGTGTTTGTTAATAAATTTTCAAAATTTATCGGGTATGTTTAGTATACATGAGAGTGGGTTTTTTCTAACATTTGAACCGGTGCTCAGAATTGAAATTCAAAGGCACCGTTGAACTCACAGCACCCATATACGCCTAAGGAGACATTCACATCGATGAATGTTGGTCAAGGGTGAAAGATAATTTTTGGGTTTTTCATGGAAATAATAAAATACAATAAACACACATTTTATTTTATTTGTTATAACCACTCTATGTGGAAGTTGATAAGTGGGGACCACCAGACCTTAACCTCCAATGAGAGGTTATGGTGGTGGGGACCACCCGACACTAACCTCCCATGAGAGGTTATGGTGTTGGGTACCACCTCAGGCCCAAACCTCTTGAACTCCCCTATTAATGAGGAAGAAACCTCCCAAATCCCTCGTTAATGTGAAGGAGCCTCTTGAGCTTCCTCCACATTAATTATACCAACCCTACACATAATTTAATTATTCCACCCAACATTATTTAATTTTGTTCCAACCACATCATTTAATTATGTAGAGAATAATTAATTAATGCAATTTAAAATCATTCAAACTTAATCTAATAAGTTAGCTATACCTCATTTGGGTGGATTTGGGTGAAACACTTTGAAAATAGGGAGAGGCTTGAAGAAATGGGATAAAAGATCTCTGACGAAGAAAACACCACCAACGAAGAACTCTAACCCCCTTCGACATTCATCCTCGAGACTTCCACTGACATAGGACGTATTCAACTATGAAGAACTGACATCTGTCTTTTACCAAAGATTTGTCTTCTTCACCGTGACTCCATTGATGTATCAACCCGAGGTAGGGGTTTATTAATTATCAATTCCCATGTTATCCCCTTATAATTCTTTTGAAAGATTTGGGAATAGAGATTGAGGAGGGTTGTGGGAAATGATGTTTTAAAATATCTTCCATACACGTTCATGCTTCTTCTTTGTGAACTGCTTGCTATCACTCTAAAAACGGATGTTGGAGGCCAAAATAGCATGGCTCGACCCCTATGTCGTTCTTCATTGGTGTATTCTTTGAAATGGAGGAATGCGATGAAGGCGAATAAGGTGACGAAGGAAAAGGAACCACCACCCACGACTTCTATAACCCACGCCGCCCCCGCGATGCTCTAGCCTCCCATATGAACTGGCCCCGCACCCCGGTGGAACTAGCCATGCACCCTCGTGGCACTCCGACATCCCAGACAAACCGACCCCGCACCCCCATGGTGCTTCGGCCTCCTGTCCGAACTGGCCCATTGCCCCAACGGCACTCCGGCTTCCCCACCGAACTAGACCTGTGCCCTAGCCAAACCACCCTCATCGTGGCCCTATGAGTCTCCCACGACCCTCCAAGCTTCCCCAGATCCCGCCGCCTACCAGCCATTCAAGTCGCCCTGATCGTGCTGCCCGCCGACCCGCTGAGCCACCCCAGCCTAGCCACCCGGCAGCTTTGGGTCCTCGCGGCTACTTCTGGCCGAGCTACTCCGCAGTCTCGTGCCCTCACAGCCATCTGCGGCCCTTTGTGGCCTCTAGCAGTCTGTCGGGATGGACCTAGTGGACCACGCCACACTACGGGCTAGGACAAACACACTGGGTCAGTCCGACCGGGTCAGACCGGACCCGGGCCCACTACGACTCTTTTATTTCTTCTGGGCCAAAATTTTTCACTAGACATCCATTTAATGAACTGTCAGTGGCACTGGAAATCTAGTAACGACATGATCCCTTTGAGTATACCACAATAGTGATTTGGATTATGATGGAAAACAGTCTTGTTGGATCGAGCATGAATCCAACTGATCCCCCGGGACTAAAAGTCTAATAACTCATAGACGGGATGTGTGATTGACATGACATCTATTATGTTGAAACCCCTATGTCATGGTGGACCATTGAGATACATTTTCAATGGATTTTATGATAGTTGGAGTATCTACTACTATATTGTGGAGAAGATACTTTCTGAGGAGGAGCGAGTATAGTGCGGAGACCTAGTGGCTGGATGAGACTTGACGAATGCTGACTGTTTCGACTCGGAGTGACTTGACTGGCCCAGTGGGGAGCACCTTGGTGATGCGGAAGACTGACGATGGGGATCGCCTTAGTGTGACGCATTAGACCCATGGTACTCGACATGAGGAGTACCTCAACATGCTATGAGGGGGATCCCCTCTGTGTGATGCAGTAGAACAAAAGTGGGGAGTGCCTCTGTGTGATGCGGCAGACCCACAATACTCGACCAGAGGAGTACCATAGCAGTCCATGGTTAGTGGGAAGTGCCTCTGTGTGATGTGGCAGACCCACTGTTCTCGATAGAGGAGAAGTTCTCCAGCAGCCGAGGTGTTCGACATTGTGTTCGGAATATTGCTTGTTACTACACCTAGAATAAAATCCTTGTTTAGCTGTGTCAATTTTTCTGTGTTTTCCTCATGATTGAGATGGATCAGTTGATAACTTTTGTATATGTTTGGTCATATACCTAAGTAGGGTTATCTGTTGATTTCATTATTTTTGGTTTATCCTTGGTGGATATTTTGATACCTTGAGGGTGGCAGGGTCCCTATTGAGTATCATTATACTCACCCCTTCATGAGCTAGGCTCGCACCTTATTATGTTGGATGCAAATGAAGGATATCGCAGACTGAGGCTGAGAGTACCAGGACTGGATGGTACCTAGAGGTGGACCATATGGTGAGTCGGTACATGTAGTAGATGGATGGACATGGAGTGTTGAGGAGGCGATTTGTACCTACCATTCATGTAGGAACCCCGGAGGATGATCCAGTTATTTTCATCCCTTATCTTTCAGTTGTATTGTATCACTGTTGTACCAGTACTATCTAGTTGGGCTTGTATTATGACCCCATTTTCTTTCAACACACCTTTTTATACACAATTTACTTTGCGATTCGTCCACCTAGGTGGTTTCTTGTGTGTGTGTGTGTGTATACAGGCTATTATGGCAATGCCTTCCAATTTTTAGAGAATTATGCATTTGGTGCTAGTCGCTAGCCCCAGGCCTATGGCAGTCAAGCTTGGGGTAGTCATGACACAGGACCCAAGGAATGGGTCGTGACAAATTGGTATCATAGTAGTCAGTTCTACCACAGAACTAGGACTCTGATCTTTTCTATGAAGCAATAGTGTTAAGGGTAATGAGTGTAGTTTTTAGTTTAGGGAGACTTATGTTGGTTCGGCGGCCGACGTATCCATAAACCAGGACTATGGCTTCTGATTTCTGACTCACTGCATGAAAACACTGATTGTGTGTGTGTTTTGAAAAAGTTTTCTTTGTGATATTTTGTATTAGGTCACCTGGTAAACCATTTAGCTCAAAAGGTATAACTATTTGACTGTGGATCACCTGTTTCTTTTTAGGATGTCACTGCGTAAATAGCCAGCTAAGATTCCGGAGAGAGTACACGATGATGGCCCACTGAGCGAAGAGGATCTGATGCAGGGCTCTCTTACTATGTTGGCACTTTCAGGTGGTGTACCAGCACCACCACCACCCGTTGAGAAGCAGGTACCACCAACCGCACTGGTGAATGGTGCCCACTGACTGATCACATTGCATGAATTCCAGCAGCCGAGGCCTATGAGGTTTCGAGGAAAGACGGTCTCCCACATAGATGAGGGCTGGCTGGAGGCGGTTGCTAGAGTTTTCTAAATAGTTGAGATACCAGTAGATCATATGGTGATCTTAGATACTAGTCTTTTTTAGTGATAGACTGTGAGGATGGTCCTCATAGGGATGAGACTTTGGTATGTGGAACATTACCCAAGATAGTACCTTCGGGTAGTGTATTAGATATATCACTACCCATTGGTCAGTAGTTAGAACCGGTGGTACTAATAAAGGACACATATAGGCTTAGTTCCTTATGCATGATTCAACATTAGATACCCTTCAGGTTTCTAAGTGAGATGACTCACAGGAAGATGAGGACTGGTTTGAGGAGCTGGCTAATAGTTCTCTAGACAATCTATAGATTTAGTTGGATGACATGTCGGTAGCTGAGTATTCATCGAGGCGTACTGATCATTCCTGGTACTCGATGAATACGATACGATTAGTGCTTAAGACCTCAGACCTCTGAGTGAGGTGTCTTTATGGAAATCCGAGCTAGCACTATTCCTAATTGAATTTATACATATGTTAGGGTGCTATAGAGAACATTTGTGGGTGAATATTCCTTGGCTAAGCATATGAAGCCAGTGAATGTTAGTTGTGGGAAAGTAGGAAATTGGCGCTAGTCTTAGAGACTTGTCCATGTAAAACTTTTTCCAGAAGAAGAAGTGCTAGGGACAAATGAATCTGTAGGGTTGTAGACGTGGAAGAATAGCAAGGTGAGTAGCATGATGTGGTGTACATTTCGACGTGTTACAACCACCCCCAATTGTGGTCCCCACCAGGCTTAGGGAGCTGGAGGATGGGGGGAGCATAGTTACTACATGCAGTCAAGAATTGCGAACCTAGGTCTCTATGAATGATTCGAGGAATGGTCTGTGTCTACTGCTAGGTGCCGTATCAATGGAAATAGGTACCAATAATTTCATCCTTCCATGAATCTTGTCCAAGACCTAGAGTTCCGGATAAATTATTGACTCAACCCTCACATCTGGAGATACCTTTTGGAGTATACTCGATAATCACACTTACACTGATGGTGTCATTTGACCCTTGAGGTGAGAGTTTCGGTTGTAACCTCTTGGTGGAAGTGTCGAGGCCTTACGACGTCAGTTTGGGTATGACTGGACATCAAAAATATATACTTAGATTGACTATATTAGGAAAAAAATATTCTCATTTATATACATCATTGGGATTAAATTTTCCTTAGTCGGCGGAAAAGGAATCCCAATTAGCATTGGATAAACTATTGCATAGGAGGGTGCGTCTAATGACTCGTGAGTTGTAAAGCCTCACCCTCATGGCAGTAGATGTTTTGAGTTTTCATTTTCCATGATGAGTGTTTAGAGTTCCTCCTGGACTATGACTTTAAGAAATTATATACCCTTGGGAAGGGGAACATTGTATAAGATGCACTCAGCAAGAGGTCCATCCTGTAGTAGTTGAGTGAGGTGATAGAGCAGCTAGCCACTTTGTAGATATTATTTTTGGATCGATATGGATTATCTTTTCCCCAGTCTCTTAAATTTACTCCCCCACTTCTTCATCGAGTCAGGGAGGCACATCTTAGGGACACTAACTGTGTGGAATGACTTGGCCAGATATCCATAGGACATGCACCTGATGGATTTTTCGAAGGTTGGGAGCATGTCATCTTCATCCGAGGATGTACCATGGTACCAGTGTCACTTCAGGAGAAAGTGTTGAGGGATTTCCACACATCCCCTCTAGCGGTACATTAACGAGTTGTGAAGATGTACCAGGACCTCTTACAATAGCACTGGTGGTCGAGAATGAATAAATCAGTAGTAGAGTTTGCCTCTCGGTGCCTCACTTGTCAACAACTGAATTCAGATCATCTAGTACCAACAGTCTTGGTTCAGCTTTTAGAGGTCCTAGAGTGGAATTGGGATGTGATATTCATGGACATCATGACAAGACTTCTGTATATATACTGGGGTCAGGACTCGATTTGGGTGATCGTCGACTGACTCGCCAAATCAGCCCACTTCCTACCGATCAGAGAGCAGGGATTAGTAGAGGGATTGGAATGCCTCTATGTGTAAGAGATTGTGCAACTACATTGAGTACCTTCGACGATTGACTATGATCATGATGCACGTTTTGATTCTCAGTTATGGAAGGGGATACAGGAGGATTTTGGGACACAACATCATTTGAACACCACCTTCAATACTCATACGGATAGTCATACTGAGCGGCCCATTAATACCCTTGAAGACATGTTGCGTGCTTGTTTCCTTGACTTCGGTCATAGCTGGGAGGATCACTTTCCATTGGTTGAGTTTGCATTCAACAATAGTTATCACTCCACCAATGGGATGACACCTTTCTAAGCATTATATGGGAGACCTTGTAGATCACCTTTGTGATGGACTGACCTAGGGGAGTCAGCACTAATGGGACCAGAGATGGTACATGATACCTTCGTAGAAGGTGAAGATCATCCATGAGTGGATGAATACTGCACAGATCATGAATAAGTCATATGATGTCAGCAGACAGAGACCTCTAGAGTTCAAGGATGGCGACCACATCTTTCTACATGTCTCTCCATGACGAGTTTTGCAGAGATTTGGCCGAGGTGACAAGTAATCTCTATGGTTCTTCAGATCCTTTCAGGTCCTCAGTAAAGTTGGAAAGGTGAAATAACGCTTATCTCTTCCGCCATAGTTTCAAAGGGGTCATAACGTCTCCCATGTCTCTCAACTAAGGAGATACGTGCACGGCCCATCCCACGGTGAGCTAGACATCGAGGATGGGGAGACTTTTTCAGAGGATCCTGTGGAGATTTAGGATCGGCATGAGAGAGTCCATCATGGGAAATCGATACCTTTGGTGTGTGTGCATTTGAAGCACTAGAACCTACTGGAGAGGACATGGGAGCGAGAGGCTGAAATTCGTGCACAGTACCCCACTTGTTCCCTTAGTTTTAGTTGTGTATTATGAGGGTGTAAAACCCGAGGTTGGGAGAAATGTTAAGACCAGAAAATTATTTATAATTGTTTTTTAATTACATGGGAATTTGTTGAGGCAATAAAATATGATGGTGCTTGATTTTGAGGCCCAGAGTATCTGGAATGATCTGATAAAGTTCTATAAATCATTAATTACCATGTATAAGCAGTTTTCATGAAAAAGTGGAATAACTCATAAATGGTTACTCAGATCAAAAATCCAAGGGAACCATTGTGCTCTGGATGGAAGTTTTACCAGAAGCATGACTTATGTTTAATGGTACAGGCCTCCTACGAGATACCCCAAAAATGGAAAAACTTTAAATAAAATAACTGAATAAAATATTTTATTTTTCAAATGCTTATAACTCACAAACGGTAGCTCGGATTAAAAATCTGTGACCACCACTAAACTAGTGAGGGAATGCTTTATTTAATCAGATACTATCTTTGGCGTGTGCGTTCTAGCAGTGAAAGTTAGTTTTAGGATGTAAATAAAATAATTATCTGACAATTAATTTATAGTAATATCCATAACTTTTAAACTGTAACTCGGATTGGAAATCCAAGAGTACCGTTGGGTTTGTTGGGGTGTTTTTCACTTTTATAGAGCCTAACCTCAATCGGTGAGGGTCGTGGGTTTCTGTTAATAATTTTTCGAATTTTTTAATGGGTATATTCAGAAAACCATCGATCGGGTTTTTTCTAGCATTTTAACTTGTGCTTAGAATTGAAATCTAAGGACACCTTTGAACTCGTATCACCGGTATTCGTTTAAGGAGACTTTCACGCTGATGATAGTTGGTCAAGGGTGAAAGATAATTTTTGGGTTTTCGTGGTAATAATAAAATACAATAATCACACATTTTATTTTTATTTTTTGTAACCACTTGATGTGGAAGTTGATAAGTGGGGACCACCATACCTTAAACTCTAAAGATAGGTTATGGTGGTGGGGACCACATGATCCTACCCTCCTATGAGAGGCTTAGGTGGTGGGTACCACCCAAGGCCCAAACCTCTTAAACTCCCCTCTTAATGAGGGAGAAACCCCCCAACTCCCTCTTTAATGTGGATGAGCCTCTTGAGTTTCCTCCAAATTAATTATGCCAACCCTCCCCATAATTTAATTATTCCACCAACCTTTAATTAATTATTTTTCAACCACATAAATTAATTATGTGTATCAAAATTAATTAATCGAATTTGAAATTATGCCAAGTTTATCTATTATATTGGCTAAACCTCATTTGGGTGGATTTGGAGGGAACTCATGGAAAAAATGGAGAAGCTTGGAGAATTGGGAGAAAATCACTCCAATGAAGAATGCTCCGCCAATGAAGAACGTCGGCCCCCTTCGACCTTGGTCCTTGTGACTTCCTCCGACATAAGACATCTTCGACTACAAAGAGACAACATCCTTCATTTCCAAATGATTCATCTTCTTCCTTGTGACTCCATCAATATATCATCCCGAGGTAGGGGTTTATTGATTATCACTTCCCATGCTCTCCCCTTAAATTTATTTTTTTGGATTTGGGAATCGAGATTGACGAGGATTATGGGAAATGATGTTTTAAAATATCTTCCATAGTCGTTCATCCTTCATTCTTTGTGAAACTTTTTCTATAACTCTAAACGCGGTGGTTGCAGGTCAAACTAACATGGCCCGACCCCTTCATAGTTCTTATTGGGTGTACTCTTTGAAATGGAGGAAGGCAATGAAGGTTATGAAGGCAACAGTCCTGCCACCTGCGGCGTCTGTGACCCGTGCCACCCCCGCAGCGCTCCAGCCTCTGGGTCAAACTGGCCCCGGGCCCTGGCCGAACTAGCCCCGCACCCCCTCAGCACAATGGCCTACCGACCGAACAGGTCCCGCGCCCCTGTGGTGCTCTGGCCTCATGGCCGAACCGGTCTCACACACCTGTGCCCCCGCAGTGGTCCAGCCAAACTTTCCAAAATTTCCCCGCACACCCTTAGCATTCTGACCTCTCAGACAAATCGTCCCCACACCCCCTCAGTAATCTGGCCTCTCGGCCGAACCAGCCCTGCACCCCCGCGGCACTCCGGCTTCCCGGCAGAACCGTCCCAGCACCCCAGTCGAACCTCCCTCACCATGGCTTGTGCCACCCGCAGCCCTCAGAGCCGCCTCGGCTCGTGCCGCCTGTTGGCCCTCCGAGCGGTCCTGACCGTGCTACTTGCTGGCCCTCAGAGCCGCCCCACCGAAGTTGCCCCACGGCCTCATTCCCTCGCAGCAACTTCTGGTCGAGCCGCTCCATGGCCTCACACCCTAATGGCCATCAGCGGCCCCTCACGGCCTGTCGAGCTAGACCCAGCATGCTGGACTGAGCAAACGGGTTGGGCCAGACCCATCTGGTCAGGCCGGGTCGACCCAAATCGGTCCGCCCAGCCTGGGTCGGATCAGAACCGGGCCCACTACGTCTCATTTACTTTCTTTCAGCCATAACTTTGGTACGAAACGTCCCTTTGACAAACCATTAGCAGCATTGGAAATCATGGAGCGATGTGGTCCCATTGAGTAAACCTCACAAATTTATTGGAATGTGATGGAATACGATCAGGTTGGATCGCACAAGAATCCAACCAGGCCCAAAGGACTAAAAGGATATTAACTCACAGACCGGGAATCCGATTGACGTGTCGTCTATTATTTTGAGAACCCTAGGACGTGGCAGATCTTTGAGATACTTTTTCATGGTAATTTCTGACAGTGTGAGTATCGATCAGTAGCTTGTGGATTGGATCCTTCCAGATGACGAGCGAGCATAGTTTTAAGACCTAGTGGATGGATGAGACTTGATGATTGCTAACCGTTTTGACTCGGAGTGAGTGAAATAGACCAATGGGGAGTGCATTGTTGATGTGGTAGACCCATGGTGGGGAGCACCTCTATGTGATGCGGCAGACCCATGGAACTCGACAGGAGGAGTACCTTAGCAGACTATGAGGGGGAGTGCCTTTGTGTGACGCAACAGACTGACAATGGTGAGCGCCTCTATGTGACGTAGAAGACCCATAGTACTCGACAGGAGGAGTACCTTAGCAGTCCAAGGTTAGTGGGAAGTTCATCTGTGTGACACAGCAGGCCCACCATACATGATAGATGAGAAGGTCTCCAGCAGCCAAGGTGTTCGATGTTGTGTTCAGAATGTTTCTTGATACTACCCCTATAATAAAATCCTTGTTGAGCTGAGTCAACTTTTCTATGTTTTCCTCATTATTGAGATGGATCACTTGATATCTTAGGAATATGTATGGTCATATACCGAAGTAGGGTCATCTATTGATTTCAATCCTTGTGGTTTATCCTTGGTGTATTTTGTGAGACCTTTAGGGTCTCGGGGTCTCTACTGTGTATCGTTATACTCAATCATGCATGGGATATTCCCGCACATTGATGTGTTGGATGCAGTAGATGGATAGTGCTAACTGAGGCTGAGAGTACCAGGACTGGATAGTACCAGGAGGAGGACCATACGGTGCTTCGGTATATGAAGGAGACAGTTGGACGTGGAGTGCTGAGGAGGATATTTGTACCTACCCTTCATGTATGAACCTCTTAGGATGGTCCAGTAGTGGTCTTCCCTTATATTTCAGTTGTATTGTATCATTTTTGTAATTGAACTTTTCAATTGAGATTGTATTGTGTCCGCTTTTTCTTTAAGCACTCTTTTGTTATACAGTTTACTGGGTGTTTCATCCAGCTGGGTGCTTGCTTATGTGTGTGTTTACAAGTTTTAATGGAAATTCTTTCCCAATTTTAGGGAATTATGCCATTGGTACTAGTCGCCAACCCCTGGACTATGGAAGGCGGGCTTGGGGTAGTCATGACACGGGCCCGGGGGACAGTTCGTGACAACTGATCACCTAAATAATTATAGATTATTTAATGGGGAAAGAAAAAAAATGGAATAATTTTCTCAAATACTGAGTTTGGGCTCAGTATTAGGGGATTACTGTGTCACAAACTATCATATATGTATAATAATTAAGACAAATGTAGTTATTGGAATTAAGGGTACCCTATATATACCCAACTCATATCTAGGGTAAGGGGCATTTAATCTCGACAATATGTCTATAAATGAGAAATCCCATGAAGAAATATCATCCATATATCTGAAGAAAATACAATATAGATAAATTTTCATATTTTAATAATTATAATTGTCGATGGGTCCATGATAGAGTACTGGATATCATTGCATATCTGATCGGTAAGACAAATAAACCTTCAAAAAGTTCTATTAGAGTATAAATCCTTATAAATGTTTATACCATATTCAAGTAATAGAGGAATTATTGTTCTATGGCATTGTCTTACCATTTTCCAAATATACCTACAAGTATGTATCCCTCATATAGGGGAGAAAAATTCCACCATTAATTAGCCACTCTTAGACGTTTAAATAATTTTATGGTGGAATTACACCTCATTGTTTTAATGTCATATTAAATGGATGTTGACCTTGATTTTAAACATCATACAACAAGTTTTTTGGTTTCATGTATTTTAACATCTTTATTCCATTACATAAGGTTGGTTTGTCGATAGTTTGACACTCATGTGAATTTTAAGAACCCTGTTTTTATGATGAGTAAAAAAAGTCCCAATATTACTAAATGAAGGGTGAAGCACTAAGACACAGATTTGGACCATGACACAACATAGATTAACATCATACAACTATGATGTCAAAAGAGAACCATTCGATACATCTATAATGAATGATCCTTGAAATCAATATGTATCATGTATGGAAAATATTTATTCTAAACATGTTTCATAATATGTTTTCATCTCCATAATGATTGATTTCTAATTATAGGGACATTATTTATTGATGGATGGTGCATTTGGGCCTAGGATAGGGACCTGATCATCCTTACATATCCTATAATGAATGGAATCAAGCCATACAGAATTCATATATAAGGACCCATTCATAGATAAAACTCATGGGTATGGTGGGGGATTTTTTTTTCATTTTTTAAGTGATCCATGACATCATATCAGTTAATGGCCCCCCAAACATATCGATGTTATACAAATGGTATATGTAATTTAATATTTTATCCAAATATGGGGGTGTAAAATTCATCCCTATCACCCATTGTCATAAAATGGGGTATATGTCTAGAATACATGCATGGATATAACTATAATATAGGTAATGGGTCCAGTATGATTGGTAAATATAAGTAGTTTTAGGCCTTGAAATATGGCCCATACATCCTGTAGGTTATCACCATGTGATAAGGAATATTTAGGGATTATATTTTTAGTTATATAATTTTGATTGAGTATTTCACTGAGGCTTTTAGTTTTTAGGGGGTATAAATATCTATACATGAAGGGGTACACAAATATTTTGTGACAATCTTACATTGATAATAATTATGTTTCATCTAGGTGTGACACCATGGGTATTTGAGTCTTCATTAATAATTTCATTAAGAGATGTGTAAAGTATGGACCAAGAATATTAGAGTTAATGAGAAGTAGAGTCTAGTGGGATTAGGTTGACCATTTGGTATAGAAGAAACTAGTATCATACACTATCAAGAAAATAGCTCATTGACTTTAAGGGGGATTTTCCTCTATCACCAAAACATCCCCTAGGTCACAAGCTTTGAGGCATTGTTCTATTCATCATTAAATACAAGAAATGTCACTTTATATCAATCAGTTCTAGTTACGAATATGCTTCAAGGGATAACAAAGAGGAATGGCTCAATATTATTGGATTCTAGGAGAAGTTTATCAAATTAATGATTTATTTGGTATCATATTAGGTATAAAAGGCAATAGGTTGGTTTATGGAATATTTAATTTCAATAACGGTTCGACCAAAGAAAAATTTCTTCCAATGTGTATTGATTTTTTTGAAGTGATAAAACATGAAATTTTAGTGTACATCATCCTCAAAGGGGATGAACTATTCAATGTGAATGCCTCATTTTACATGGATTAATATCATTATACATGGATATAGTTCCCTCTCTTTTAATATAATATTTCTTGACCATGCAAGTTATAGTAACTCAATAGGTCCTATATGATCATGATAGCCATGATTGATGTAAAAAAATTTGATAACAAAAAGATATGATTTAAACCGCTTGAGGGTGCATGATCATGAACATTTGGATGAATTAACATTTTAATGGGAGAATAAATCCATACACATACATTAATATCATGAAGGGTTATGGTTGGGAGTGATGAAAATTCATGGTTGATACTAAAATAAAAGATATAGGTTTCACTATATAACCCATGGTGTGGGAATCAAGCCTCGTATAGTTCTTATATATGGTCCCTATATATATCTAACTCTCATATAATTGTTAGGGAATTTAGTTTTCTTCATATATTAGTCTCATGTATAATTAATTAACATTAAAAAAGTATCCTATGTTAATAATGGATGAAACTTAATATGGGTGAGGCCTTTGTGCCCTGGTGAAGTGGTGGTAACATTCTTTTGTAGTGTAGGTTTTCTGGTGAAATATCTATATAAAATGATAAACCTAATCATTTGTACCCTTTACACATATGTATCTTACATTTCTAAAATGTAAGGATAGTTTCACAATGTGACCACATATCAAGTAGTTTAACAACTCGTGACAAGGATATTGACTATATAGTTTATTATCTTAAAATGAGGAATTCATAGGTCATCGAATTTAGTGGCATGTGACTAATATTTATGTATTGTAGTTTAATTTAATGTAGTAATACATGTGTCATGTAGTTTATCATCATGTGGTAAGGATGTCGGGTTTCAAAAATGTTTGATCACCATTTGAAGAGTTTGGACCTTATCATTTTCCAGTGTATAGAAAATCCCCATCATAATTAAGAAAAGGGTAAATCGTGAGACTATGTGAAGGAATTCTGTTTAATGGTGTGTATAGTAGCTCCACTCATTATATATTATTTTTATAATTTTTTGGCTGGGTATAGAGTATTCAATCAAGACAACCCTACATATGTCAAGGAAATGATAATGGTGAATCATTTAGTTATTTGAATAGAATATCTCATATTTATTTGTCTCATATATGTGGATTTGTAATTTTTATTACATATAACATGATCTTATTTGTATTATAGGCCCCGTAGGATGAACTAATCTAACCAATTTAATGGATTGAAGGATGGAACATATTTCATATAGTTTAAAATCACATCACAAGGAATTAGGTCTTATTAATTTAAATGTATTTTATCTAGGACATTGGTGTTTGGAATTTTGAAATATTATAACCTGGATGAGTATGAAAGGTGGAATCAGGGAATATATTTCTTGAGAAACATTTAATTATTGTGGGTGTGGTGGGTTCCATATCCATTATGGATAAAGAGTAAGATAAATTGGAATAGATATTCTATACAATATAATTTCATTGTATTTTGGTTATAACTTTGGAGGATTATTTATTGGTATCACTGGGGTTCTATGTACTTGTACTATCTATCCCCAAATAAATTATTAATGGTATAGATTCTTGTTTATTGTTCATATAATTCTATTTTTATGCCCTTAGATGTTGTGAAATGTACGTCCCATTTTATCATCAAGACATTCTAACTTTTCAAGTCGCTTATGTGACTATTTGTATTAAAAAAATTAACCAAAATATATAACATGAAGTATTGGTAATAGGTATTCGATGAGAATCACTTCCTATATTTTATAAATATGAAAATATGTGGGCTTATAGGTGGTAGTGTGGGTGGTGGTATTAGAGGGACAAAACCATGTATGATCTTTTTTATGGCCATGATTTCTTATCTATATCCTCCATTTTCTGAAGAATATTAAATATATTATTATTTTGATCATAAATATCTCCAAATTATTCTATATAGTACTGTCATGAATTTTTGTACTTAATGTTATACTTCCCATACATCCTTTTCATCATGGGAGAACAAAAGTTAGTGTCATTGTAAGTCAATATTGTATGATGGACACTAAATATAGTGATGATTTAGAATACATGTTATTGATGATGTTATTTTTTATAACTAACATGAGGAGAATAGAATCAAACCATTTGGAGAATAATTCAAAAGCAGTTAGGATGTACTTGAACTAATTAGTTTTATCATTGGGATATTTCCCTACCAAATGAAACTCTGACACAGAAGATGGTCATCAGTATTTAGAAATGTGCACTAAATCTGGGAAAGAATGGATGATTTTTTTATATTACATTCTTATCATTATATGGTGAAATAAAAAGTCTTATATATTTTTGGGTAGAAATAACCAATCCTGGAATTTTTTTTCACATTCGAGTTCCAAACATGTGAGCTCTGCAAGAGCCAACATGGATTTCCTAAAATGTGGTGAGGGTAAATCCGTGTATGATACATCTGAGGAGTACTCCATAAATTTATTTTTTATATAGTGCATTAGTTTTATTTGACTCATTAATAAATGTAAAAGTTCACTACCCAACATCAGATCTATTCTTTCTTGGCTCAGTCCGATGATAGGGTCCCCTTTTGGACGTACTCTATTGTTGTGATCATCTATCTAATGAAATATTTTTATTCATCAATACATGGGGTGGAACTAATGTAATTTATATATTACATGTCATAATTAATGACTGGGGATCTTATCCAATATTGTATGATGCATAATCTTTTCTTTTCTTGGTTAGGATCTTCTAGGGTCATGTATACATTGGACATCACATTGGGACAAGCATTCTGTGAACTAGTGTTATGATGAAACATTGGTTAAAAATTTAATTATACCATAAATCACATAACATAGTCAATAGGGGTGAGGGATTCTTTCTTCTTGCTGTCTATTTTCCAATTAATCTACATAATTACCATTTCTTAATCACAACTGATATTTATATAGGACATATATAACTTTAGGGAATGTAATAAGCTTACATTGAGGGTCTGATAATATGTTTGGTTGTTGATGTAACCATTGCATAGTAGGAAGATATATGGATTAACTTTCTAGGATGGTAATATAAATAAAATCCATAGAGCAACGTGGTTAAGCTTTAGGGTTTTTATTCTCTTATTAATCAGACATTGAGAGGACACATTATAATACATCTCCAATGTTTGTGTAGTGTCATGAGTATTGAAAACCTTCTCTGATGAGATCTTATTGTTTAATATCAAGCTTTCTCAGGTAGGATGGGTTGTAATTAAATTAGATATAATATACCCTTTTATTTTCTTTTGTGACAAGAAATGAATGTCATACTACTCTAGGATCACTTCTTATTGGGCAAGATTCCCAGTGGTTATTGGGTGAATGAGAATATACGTGAGATGATTGGTACGAGAGAACATGTGCGTTTTTTGGTGCATCAAGTAGTGACTTAAATTTTTAACCATGAATATGAGTGAGATGTAGTTATTATTAATAATAAAATTGCAAGTCTTTATATCTATAATTATTCTACTTAGACATTATAGACTACATTTCCCAATTCAATTATTCTCTATGAAAAGAGTTCCAATAAATTTCTATACAAAAACTATATATATATTCATGTAATTTAAATAAAAGTATGTAGTGGATATTTCATGAGTTATATGAAGGATTATTTTTATTAATTTCCTATCATTAATCACCTCCCTAGTTCATTAAATTTTTGAAGGGGAATCATTTTATGTCTAGATTAGCTATGAGAAACCAAATATATGTGAGACTTTCCTGATTCCTTCTCAACTTCATAAGGTTTTGACAATCATAATCACGGGTATTTTAATAGTTTTATCAATATTGACCTCAATAACACAATGGAAAACCAAAAATACAATAAAATTACATATAATTACCCCAAAAGTACAGTTTAATGGGTTAATCTTCAAGATAATCAATTTTAATTTGATGAATAGTATTTGATGTTTCCTGGTGTAATCACAATGCTATAATGAATTAACCACCAAGGCATCAATGTATAATTCTTTAATTCATCCGAAGAATGGATTCATGGTGTGATTCATTGTTAATTAGTAATTATTTCCATCCTTATTTTTAAAAAAAGGAATGTCCTATTAGACAAAAATCTCTTTAGTACCCTAGAAAGTTGTTTTCTTTATCTTTAGAATCTATCTTGATTTGATAATAACTCGAATACCCATCCATGAAGAAAAGGGAATAGAAGTAGACTGTTAAATCGATCATGAGTTCGATGTTTGGAAGTGGGAAATAAACCTTCAGGAAATGTCGATTGATAGTTATAAAATCAATATTGACCCTGATCAATCTATTTTTTACTTAACGATAATGATAACGTAACTTTATTCCAGGTAAATTTTCTTTAGTATGAGGATTGGTATGTTAAGTTTGTCAACATCGTTTTTCACCTTGGTGGAATGAGAAGGATCCATTCAATTTGATTCTTATTTTAAACCTCTATAATCATATGTAAATCCCATGTAATGGGTACCCACATCATGATACATCCCTATAATCTCTATTTAATTCTAGGTTAAGCATAATAGTAATGATTTAGGAATGAAATATACATATCCTTCCCTTTCAGGGGAATGGATGCACTGATAAATATAAGTTGTAAGTCCTCTAGTGTTCCAATGTTAACATACCTAATCTCATCAATTTTCATAGATATGTTTTCCTCAAATTATTAAGGGGGTTTTCTAAGGTCATTTTATTCTTCTTCAATCTATATGTCAGTGGACATTTCATTAGTACCAGTACATAGTAATAGAACTTCTTTTTCCCCGATGTGAGATAAGGGCCACCATTTATGCCTGAGAGTGACAATGAATGAGAGTTAGTATGTGGGGTCCTTTATATATTCTCATTTATTTTTCTGTTGTATTGGGGGTTTATGAATCATTGACATCATAAATTACATAGGACTTCATAAGAAATGATACAGTTTATTTTAATAATATAGTGCAATCTTCCAAACCATATAGGGATGGTAAATGGGTTATCATATCTAGGGAATTGGATTCTATGTGTGTAGACACTATTATGTTGACATGGGCTAGTATATACTCTATTTGGTAATACATATAATTGATTGAGGAAACTCTAGGGTGTTTGGGTGGGCGTTCATTCACCATTGGGTGTGTCTAACCGTACTTTAAAATATATCACCCATTGATTTGTTTCTATATTGTACAATCTTGCCTCAAAATATTGGGATTCAGATGATTCAAAAGGGAATCTATCAATAAAAAACATGCTTCCATTAACATTAATTGGTTACTTCTGGCATTAGATTAGAGTTTATGGCACTGTAAAATGACTCTGATGACAATGAATCTTGTGTGGAATATTTTATGATATTTCTTATTGGATTACTGTGAAATCATTATCAGCCAATATTTACCTGAATTAGTATTTGATGTAGATCTTTCAGAGGGTAATTTCATTAGTCTTTTCATATCCTTTAATTGTATGATTTATAGGGGATAAATCATCCTCATAATATCCCAATAATCTGAGTGTTAAGACTAGAATATGAATAAAACCAAATAAATTATCAACATGGAACCATATAATGAAGAATCTGCTGAGCTAACCAAAAATTTAAAAGGGTATTATATGTACCTAAATGGATTCCACTTGTAACACCTTGACTTTTATGATTTTATAATTTTTGATTAAATTAAATTATATTGTCATACGTTGAATGATACCCAAATTTAATCTTGAAATTCACGAAACACTGAGTGTAGAAATAGCTACATGAAACACTATTTTGGGAATGTGTTACACATAATAATGAGGGCATTCAATATATTTTTTATATACATAACTAAGAGTTATTGAGCTATAATAAACTATTAATATAATTATTTAATATAATAGTTATCACATAGCGAATTGAATGGAGGAAATGAATAGGATTATGTAAAAAACAAAAATATATATATTACACATTTTTATTTTTCATATAATGATTATAAATAAAATAATAATCTTTGAAAAAAAATAAATGTTTTTTGAAAGATAATATCCTTTCTAGAACACGGTTTGATCAATATTCTAAAATTAATTTAAAATTAATTTTCCCCATTTTGAGAAAAAATTTTAGAAAAAAATAAAATTCATTTTTGAAATAATAATATCAAAATTATAATATGGTGAATTTTTAATATTTTTCTAGAATTATCAATTTTTTATGAACAATAAAAAACACGAAATTGTAAGTGAAAAATGTTTTTTTCTAAATAATTTATAATGATAAAATATATATTGGAAATGTTTTAAATTAAAAATATTTCTATTAAACATATATTGATATATTTTAGGTAATTAGAATAATTTTATTATTTAATTGTGATATAAAAACATTGCAATCATTTGAATATTTTCACTTAAAAACCTCTTTTATTATCACATATACGAGACTAGTTTTTAAATAATTTATACAACATCAGTGAATTGAATTTATAAAAATTGAATCCATATTGGGAATTCGCATAATTTAAAATTTATAATATTTCTATTTTTTTAAATTGATTAATGAAAGATGTTAAAGTTAATTATAGTGATTAAGGCAAAAATGAGTTTACATAGCAGATAATCATTGAATATAAGGGGTAAAATGTCATACCAACATTTTCAACACCAATTTTCTAGAAATATTTCAACCCTTAACACCTTTAGATTTTCTATGAGTTTTTTAGATATTATTCAATAAACGTGACCTATATAATAAGTTATGTAAGGAAATAGACAAAAAATTAACCTTCATATCCATTAATTTTTATAACGCATTACGATAGGGAAAAACATCACATGTTTTTCTATAGATATTATCTTGAAAGTAAAATTTGTTTTTTTATAAATATAACTTATTTTAATGATATTATGGTAAATATATACTTACAATAATTAAGAATTACTAATGAAAGATTAATTTAGATAATAATTACAAAAACATAATGATTTTAACAATATTAAAAGTGAAATAATTTTATTAAATTATTGTATTCAATTAATTTGGTCGATAAGTATATTATTTTAAATAGTATATAACTTTATATATTCAACATAAATTATTTTTGTGATATATTTAAAATCACAATAAATAAATAATGTCAAAATTAATATTAATGCTATATTAGAATAAATGATATTTGATTTAATGATTTAGAATTACTAAAAAACAAATCATCATCCAAGTGATTAATAAATTTTAATAAATTAAAAACAAGTTCCATTCATGGAACAATTTATATTTTATAATGATCATATTTAAACATAAATAGTAAAGACATTGTTAGCACGATTAGTGTTAATGTAGTGTTTCTTTGAGTTACATGTGCTTCTTTTAAATTATCTTTCCAACACATTTGGGATATTTATTTTTTAAATTAGATATGAAATTTTAGAATAAGTGATTATAAATATTCAAATATTTATAACTTAAATTTTTTCCTAATGGATAAATTAGATATGTTATAAAATAAGATACCATAATGAATTTTTTTTAAATAGCCAAACTAAGAATTTAAGGAAGAATAATATAAAAATTATTTTTTGGAGTAGGTTTCTAACGACCAAATAAAAAATAAACTCAATTATTATTAAATTAATGATCAATATGATATAATGAATACCTCCCAGTATTAAATATATTTTATTATATATAGGAATATCTCTCCTCTAAATATATAAAATGTCACTCACTCTCCCCCATTAATCACTCCACGCAAAAAAAAATTTTTGTGATGAACTGCCCAAATAACGTAAAAAAATCCATAATACCATCATATAACCAAAAATTTGGGCATTATGGAAACCAATGAATGCATTTTTTGAAAACCAAAAGGAGATTTATGAAGAATAGGTAACATTCGTCGACATACATTTTTTATTTCTTCCTTAACCTCTTAAATTATGTTATTTATATTTTTTTTATAATATGCTCAGTGAAATATATATAATTATATGTTTTTTATTGTAATTATATTTATTATAAAAACACACTTACATACAATGGGTTACAAAATCATCACTCGTTTTTATGGACGACTACTTCATCACAAACTGATGTCGTTCATTTTTTCATTACCAACATTCTTGTTTGGTCACAGTATTGGAGATACTATTTATATATTATATATATGATATAAATGATTTTATTATATTGTTTTAATTTTTATATCACACACACTTCTATTATTTTCAATTTTTTTGAATATGATACCTTCAATCATGTGTACAATTAACTATCGTCTCACAAAGTGATGTGACTCATTGATGATATTCATTGAATGTATTAACAATTTATTTAATAAAAATAATAGATATATATGAAATAATAATTATAATATAATGATAATATATATATATATATATATTAATTTGATTTATTTTTATATGGCAAGAAAAAGTAAACAACATAGAAGTGTATGTACAACTAACTTTCTCCATAGATGGTGTATTACATTTCCTATCACAAAATTTTGTGGAATTATATAAATAAATATATATTGAATATATCTGATTTTATTACTTTTTTTAATTATTTATAATATTAAAACAATATTTAATTATATGGAATAATAATGATAAGTCAAAAAATGTACAAAAACAAAGCACTTATTACCCAAAACAAAACATAGACATGGAATTGTGAATAAATAGATAATAACAGGTCATATGAAAATATTATAATATATAATATATATATATATATATTCTTTAAATATTTATAATAACATTATATATTTTATACAGCATTTTTGAATGAGTATAATGAGAGTAATGACTCAATGTAAGGTATTTTCATCTCACTATATACTTTGGTGAGACAGATACTACATTCATTAACTCCTTTTTATATGTGGTGTATATAATAAAAATAATTTTTTTTTGAATATTTAATAATAAAATTTATGGGTATTTTTTTCAACCATTTTAGGATCTCCATTATTTGGGGATTATAGTTCAAATGTTACAAAATCCATAATCGATTTGTGTATCAATTTTCCTTCTTTGAGACATATGTTATGTTATGCACCAATATTCTTTAACAAGTAGGAGGACCAGAGAGGACGTCCCATTCAGTTCTTTTCTAGGAGGGGTGATGGAGCATTTTGAGGGCTCAGAACTCATCCATCCATGAGGGTGCAGTGGTTTCGGCCTGCCTTATTATCACCTGGTCCATGAACTTACTTGTGGATCTAATAAAAGTAGTGATGTCTCTGAAAGAGGCTCCTTCCTTTTTCCAATTCCAAGGTACATCTAGGGTTAATGATATGCATGCAGACAGGAGAGGTTCCTGGGTAAATTGGAGGTCTCCCCTCATGGGCCTGAAAATGAATACCGATAGATCTTGTCTACATGGGACTATGAAAGGGGGAAGAGTGGTGCGGGATCATAAGGGTTCTACCTTTTTAACCTTCTTCTCCGGATTAGGATTTGGTACCTCTCTTCAGGCGGAGGAAAAATCCTTGATGACCGGCCTCCCCATTTGCCACGAGAAAGGGATCATGACCTCAGAGGTGCAAACCAACTCCCTCATTGTTTACAATTCCCTTCTGGGTTACAATTCTCCCCCAAGGTCGATCTGCTATGAGATTAAGATGTGCAAGAATCTTATTAGAAAACAGGATTGAGTTCTGCATACCTAGAGGGAGGGGAAAAAAGTGTCTGACCACCTAGCTGCCCTGGAAACGCCCAGGGGGGAGGTTGTGCTCATTCCCACGTCGCATAGCATTAAGCCTAAAGGACTGGCGTACATCAACGGGGATGCAATGGGGTTACATTACTTTAGGCCACCTTGAACTCACCCTTGGGTGGAGGAGTGTTCTCCATGCTTGGGTCCTTTTGTTTCTTGTTGCTTTTGACATTGTTATTTTTTAGAAGACAATAATAATGATAATGATGATGAGAGGTGCATATAAATAAAAATTAATGTGGAATATAATGAATTGAATCACCTATTTTAAATTTTAGGCTTATTTTTATGTAATTAATACATGGGATTTATGATTAAATGTAATCAAATTAGTAAATAATCCATGTTACAATCTCATCATTTATTAGGATTATTTAAGATTATGTCTCTAATGTTGAAATACCATGATCTACCGATTAATAATTATAATTAATTTTATTCACCACTATTTATTCATCATATAATCTTGTAATTATAACATTTATCCAATCTTTGGAACATAAGACAATTAATTACATGCCTTTAAGAAAATACTACTTTATATATCTCTTTGTTCAGAAATCTACGATCTTTCAGAACAATGTTTTCAAAAAACAATATGATAATTTTTTCAATAATATCGTAAGAGCATTATGATATTTCAGAAAAATGATTTCTAAAAACAATTTGACAATTTTGTCAACAATATTTCATGATCATTATAATGGAAAAGGACTTTTAAAACTTATTATGCAGTATTTTTTAAAAAAATTGGTTTTAAACCTTCTTTTATATGTTTTAAGGCTATTTTCAAAGAGAAAGGTTTAAAAAAATTATATATTAATTTTTGTTAATAGGATAAGTTATTTTACTCGATAAAAGTTTTAAATTATTCTAAAAACTATTGTATATATTTATAATGTTTTTTATAAATAAAACTATTTTTAAAATATTTTCTTTTTCTAAAAATTGTTTTCAATGAATTGTTATTTTCCAGATGAAATTTGTTTTGATTATTCAATGTCTTTATTGATCTAAGGTAACATCCATTAATATAATTTATTATTTTATTAGGATTTCATCCATGTGAACTATTATTATTTTTTTCTTTTAGTGGTTTATTTTTAGGATGGAAGGTTTTTTAGTGAAACTTTATTCCCATCCACAGGTTATATCGAGATAAAATGACTCTAAAACTTGCTTCTTTTCACAGGTTATGATATGATAACTTATTTATTATACCCATTTCAATTAACGGGTTATGATATGATGAATGTACATGATATGGTGAGACACATATGGTTGGTTTCATTATATGATGGGTGTGTCCTATATCCCCCTTCAATATATTGGCAAAAGATTTGAATCTCATTAGATAGATAGAATTTGAACAAGTAGTGAACTTAGATTAGTAATACAGGGTTGGAACATGAGTTTACCATGTTCAATAATATAGTATTGGAATCTGAGTGAACCCAGTATAGTAAGATAGGGCCACCACTAGGGATGGTTGTGTATCCCACCTAGGAGGTATATAATCCTATGCTTGGACAAGATTACTTGTTAACCATATTATGAATGAACTTGATTAAATTTTCAAAATATTATGAATGAACCTAATTAAAAGGTCACAATGTTATAGGTGGACCTATTTTCATGTCCATAATTTTATTTTGGGGCCTAATTTTATTTCCATAACTTAATGAGTGATATTTTATCTAATTACACATGTTAACAACATTATAAGCTGGTGTTTGTGCCACAAGTCTATATCTTATTCGAACGTAATGCTCTCATAACTCATGTTATTTGACTTCTGTATGATTCATGTGTTATTAGCTTCCAATATTTATTCCATGATTTCTGATTATGTTCTTTGATATGTAGTTTATCATTTTCCAATGTTAATCTAATGTTATTATACCCTTATGGTAATTTCATGCTCACATATCTATATTTTTTACCCTTACTGTGCAATTTTGATCACCCTTTCTTATGTTTCCTTTTCCTAGGTTATAAATAATAGTTTTAAGTTGGGTATGACTCTAAATCATACTAAATGGGAAGAGAAATATGGGATATGTTCACAATATTTCACAATTTTAGAAAATTATTTATCCATGTTTCCAAAAGCAATACACTATTACAATCCTCAAGCATGTAATTATATAATGAAAATAAGATTCATCTAATAATATGTAATAACCATGTGTGAAAATCCTAGGTCAATATTGTAATGATCAAATGAATGTTTCATTAAACCATTTAAAAATTAAATGAAAAAACATTAGTGAAATACCTGAGTATATTTTAATGGATATGTCTAGTGATGTCTCTAAAAGAAGTATTAAGGATGAGTAAAAATATAAGAATGTGTCTTGGAATTTTGGTAAAGTATAGAGAGAGTGGATTCCAAATAATTACTTCCCTGACTAGATAATAAAAGTGGATATGTATTTGGCACATATATACCTAGGGGTTACAACCCCAAAAACACTTTATTCAGGTAGAATCAATCAGGAACTAGTGCACCACAGTGGGACTTATTTAACACTTTCTTTGACACTCCCAGGGGATATGCATCGGGAATTCAATAATTATTTATGAATCATTAGGAAGGATTTAAATAGATGATTATTATTTATAACCTATTATGAACCTACGTTTTCATATATTAAAATGGTCATGTTGGGATTTGGACATCGTGTAAGTTATTTTTCATAATCATGTGGTTTTCCACAATGTTTAATGTTGCTCACACTATTTTTTGTTACAGTGAAGGGATGGAACTATAAATAGTTGTGTTAACATTGAATGTGACGTATAGTTTTCTTATGAGAATAAAAAATGAATGATAACAAGGGTAAAAGATTTTGTGATTATGCCTAATCAATTTTTTGGATCACGATAAAAAATTTGTGATTTAACAAACTCTCATAATCTCCAAAGAAGAGAAAGAATGTGTTCATAGTGAGATTTGGTGATGGTAACTAAGGAGGATTGAAAACTAAATTTCCAATTTTCAAGAGAATGGGAATATTCAGTCTGGGTATATATCAAATGATTGAGAGGATTTGTTATGTGTGGTGAAGAAGGCCATATAGTAATTTCTAAGGAAAAATAAATTTTTTGATTAATGCAATGGATGGAAATATTGGTATCAATAAGGTATTATCAATAGTATAATATTTTAAGTGTAGAGTCTATGTGAATTATTAAAATACATTTCTTCGAGGGAAATCTCTTGAACAAAATTAGAATGGTTTTATGTGTAATTTTTTTGGAGATGATGAAGAGACGACAAACTACATATGAATGTTATGTGATATTCTAATAGAATTTTTTATAAGAATGATTAAATTGAGTTTTATTTAATAATTTAGATAATGGGTATTAATGAATCAGATGTTGATTACTAGTTCAATTTTTATGAATGAATTGGGATGATTAAAGTATTTATGTATTCAGATATAATAATTATAAATTATGTAAGGATTATTTAGTATAAGATTCCATAAAGATCTAAATGAATATGTTTATAGATGCTGATGGACTGAAAATGTGAATTAATGAAAATGTTATATTTTTGTTATGGGAAAGTTCCCCTTAATATGTTTTGGATGAAGATAATATGGTGTTTAATATGGATAAATAGAGAATGGTTTTGGGTAAATTAAATTTTCTACTATCAATCACCTCGAAACTTATATATAATTTGTTGAAAAAAGTAGTTTATGTTATCATTGATGGAGCTCACAAAATTATTAGATTATTGTAATATATTAAAAATTTGTTGTTTTATTCCATGAATGTGGATTAATTCTTGTTTTCATTAATGTTATTTGACAATTCAGGTCATTACCATGTTTTAAGAGAATACACGATGAAGGTATTTACATGTTTTTTATTTGACGATTAAGATATACATTCTGATATATGGGTGATTAATATTATGTTTATTTTGATAAATTTAGTAACCTTATTTATCAATTCCAAGATTTTATTATTTTGGAAGGTTCATAAAGAAAAAAATTTATGGAATGGTTTATGTTGAACTTTGGATGAGGTTTTATAGATTTTTTTATTATTTCAATATATGAATATTTATGCATGACTTGTGGTAACAATTTTTATTTGATGATAAATAAAGACAGAAGAAATGACATATCATTATATATATGGATTATATTATTCATTAGTGATTAAAGAATAAAAAATTCACTTTTAGTTTATTGATTCTGAGATAGAGTATAAATTGATTAACATACTACCCATGGGTGTGACTGCACTTGTGAAATAAGGTGTACATTTCCATGACTATTATTTGAAATTAATATTATCCTATTATCATCATTTCTATGAAAATTCTATCCATTTTAAAGACACATTACTTAATGGATTTTAGAACATTAACTTTCTCCTAAACATGGTGTCAATCACTCTCTCCTAATATTAGGTTCAAATTTCTCTCTTATATGTCCATGTTTTCAATTCCCTCCTATGTTCTTATGTGTGGAATCATAGTTGTGAGATAAATTGGGTAACCATTATGATTTGAACATTCTATAATTAATGTATTATTTATTATTTATTTTTAAAAGTTGGGTTTTTATGAATGTATCATTCATGTGTTAATGCTTTTATGACCCATAAAATTTTTGAAGATGAAATTCATTATATAGATGGTTGACTATAACACCTCACATTTTTTTAAATTATTTTTTTCAAAAAAAAAATTATACTGTATTGAAAAATTATTAAATTTAATCATATAAAGCATGAAAATTTTATTTTAGATTGTGTTATATAAAACACCAAGTTTCACATGTGTTACAAAAAATACCATGTTCCTTCGATAGGTTGTGTTACATGAAAGGCTGAGTTTTATCAAACTATAATATAATATAAAAAATATTACTTAATACAATAGTTATCACCTTAAAATTAAAATTGAGGTAATGAATGGTTTAACTAACTTATGAAAATATATACTCTCCAAATGTTCATTATTAAGTAATATATTATAAATAAAATAATAATCATTTAAAATAAAAATAAATATTTTCTTAAAAATATTATATTTTATAAAGGAATATTTTATCATGTTTGACACACCTAATTTTATATTAAATTTTAAGAAATTTTGAAATTTTATTGGAAATAAAAAACTATATTTTCCATTTTTTAATATCAAATTTCTGTTCGGATGATTTTGTGTTTTTTTCCTGACAAGTTTCATTTTTATAAATAGTGAAAATACTGATTTTTAATTGGAAAATGTGTTTTATTATAAATAATTTATAATTATAAACTATATTGTGAAATGTTTGTAAAGTATATACAGTTAAATTATGAAAATATTAATCCAATTTGGGTTATTTGGATCATTTTAATATTGATTTTTAATTTAAAAAAATTAATCTTTTCAGCATTTCCATTATAAAAGCCTACATTCTCCTCACGTCTGTGAGGACAATCTTAAATTAAAATCCAGCACTAATGTGAAATGAATTTTTAGAAATAGATTAAATATTTTAAATCAGAGTTATTTATATGGTATAATAAGTCCAACAAAATATTTTACCAAAGTGATTTCTCAAAATAGTTAAAAATAATTATAGTTATTAAGTAAAAATGAGTTTACATAATTGTCAAACTGATAATATAAGGTATAAAATAATATAAAAACATATCTAACAACCATTGGATAGAAATATTTAGAACTATACCACTGTAGAATAGATTTATATTTTTTAGTGGGATAATATTATATGAATGTTACTTATGTAATAATTAATGTAAAGGAATAGAAAAAAGGAAGCTTCATTTCAATTAATATTTACAAAGCACTAGGATGGTAAAAAACATCATCTTTTAGGTTATAAATATTATTTAGAATGTTAACCTATTTTTTATCATGATAATTTTTTTTAATTTTTTTTATATTAAATAATTACTTTAAAACCAAATGAAGCACTAATGTAGGGATTATTTAGTAAAAAATTAACAAAAATATATGATACTAAATAATATTAAAAGTGATGTAAACTGAATTATTTATTTTATTATATTTATTTCTATATGAATATTTAATTTTAAATAGGTTTAAACATAACATATTGTAATTTCATTGTTTTCATGATACTTTTAAATTATAATTAAATAAATAATGTCAAAATTTAAATTAATATTTTATTAATTATAAAAAAATGTTATTTTATTAAATGATTTAAAATTAATAAAAATCATATTTTCATCAAAGTGTCTAATAAATGTGATTAAATTTTATATATGATCCATTTATAGACAAATTTAGCCTTAATAATTCAAAAAATGAACTATGAAATAGTAAAAACTTTGTTAGTACATTAATGGTTTATGTAATATTTTGGTGGGTTACTTACGTTTCTCTTACCATAAATTTCAGACACATATGATTTTTTAATTTTTTAAATTGGGTATAAAATTTTGTAATTAGTTGTTATAAATTTTTAAATATGTTTCAATTTAATTTTTTCCTAATGAATAATATCTCGAGGCTAGAAAATTAGTAGCCTTGATAAAAACCAAAATGGTAAAAATAGGGAAACATAGATTTTAAATAATAACATTGTAAATTTGCAATTATTTTTGGTCGAGGTTCTTATTGACCAAATAATCCAACCCATGCCTTATAAATCAATGTTTTTCACATGAATTAAGGGATATCTCCTAGTAGTAAATAATTTTTAGTATTTACAAGAATTTCACTCCTCCTCAACTATAAAAGGGAACTCACTCTCCCCTGTTACTCACACCTATCATGCCATTTGTTTTGGAAAATAGATACCCAAATAAATTCTTAACTTATATAGTCTTATCTGAGAAGAATTAGTTTTTTCAAAACACCCACTAAGGAAGGCCTTTGGTGTAGACTTATAGGAGATACATGATAAAGAGGTAACGTTCATCAATGAAGGTTTGTCTTTCTATTATTCCTTAGACACCTTCAATTATTTTTAAATCATGATTATATAATAATCTAATTATCATATATATATATATATATATATATATATATTCCTTATATTTTTTTTACCTGCAACCACACAAACTTCCATCAAATGAGATAGAAATTCATCATTTCTGTATATGGCAGACTACCCGCCTCATGAACTGATGTCTTTCATTTTATTATTACCACATTTCATGGATTGGAATTATGATAGAAATAATATTTATATATTATATATATGATATGTACTATTTTATTATGACTCTTTAATTTTTATATCACACATACCTTCACGATTTCCATTTTTCTGAATATGATTACTTCGTTCGTGTGTGCAGCGAAAAACCACCTTATGAAGATTTTTACACAATCACTATCTGCATGGAATGTATTTTTGATGATTTTAATAAAAATATATGATATATATGAAATACAAATTGTTATGGAATGATAAAATATATATATCAATGACATTTCCTTTTATAAATATGATATAAAAATGAAATAATGTTCATGTGTATGTACGAACTACCGTCTACATGAACGGTGTATTACATTTATTAGAACTGAATTTTATAGAATATTATATATATATATATATACACATATAATTAATATATATGATATTCATATCATGGTTTAAATTATGGATATTATGAAACCATGATCCAAATAAAAGGAAAAAAATTACAATTCAAAACTTGTATGAAAAACAAAGTTGTTATTACCCAAAATGTACATTTAACACAGAATTGTTATTAAACAGGTAATAAAATTTAATAATAAAATCATATATGATATTATATATATGAATATTGTTCATTGATATATTTATAATAAACATATATTTATTATACATTAATTTTGAATTATATTGATGAGAGACAAGACTTAAGGTAATGGAGTGTTGTCTCACTTTTAACTTTTACAAGATACATGATATACTCACAGCTTCTTTGTTATATGTGATGTATATAATATAAATCAATGTATTTTATTATTCTTATAATAAAATTTATTTTTATTTTAATATCCATTATAGGATAACTCTTTATGGGGATTATAGTTTAAATTTTACCAAATCATTTAGGTAATTTTTGTCTCAATTTTCCTTCATTGATAAGTATGATATGTTTTGTACCTATATTCTTTAACCGGGTGTATATACATACCATTTTACATAGAATATCATGAATTAAATCATCATTAAGATATTTTGAGATTTATTTTTTATTATTCTATCCTAGTGTTTGTGATTCAATATTATCAAAGTGGTAATTATTTTATGTTACAATATCATAATTTATCAAGATTATTTATAATTCATTATCCAATGACGAAATATCACAATATTCCTATAAATAATTCAAATGAAATTTATTACCCTTTGGTTATTCATGATATATTCCTATAATTGTACCATTTATTAACTATTTTGTACGTAATAAAAGTAAGGAAATTTTTTTTTATGAAAATCCAACTATATTTTTCCCTTCGGTCAAAAATTATATTTCCTTCAACAAAATGTTTTATAAAAATGTTTTAATTATAATATAAGATAATTATCAATGGAAAGGAGTTAAAAATATTTTATGTTTTAAAAAGTGTTTTAAATAGTATTCAAGTATTTTTTATATGTTTTCATGGTCATTTTCTAAGAAAAATAATTTCAAAATGTTTTATGTTTAAAAGTAATTTTCATGAGGAAAGGATATTTTCCTCAAGAAATGATTTTAAATATTTTTAATTAATATTTCATGTGTTTTTAAATTTATTTTCAATGAAAATCATGATGAAAATTGTTCAGTTTTTCAAAAATTGATTTTCAAGGAATGGTTATTCTACTTAAGAAATGCACCGTGTGATCTTTCAAAATACTTCTCCATATAAGTTGAAATACAGAGATTTATTTTATGTTTTGAAAGAGATATTATCCAAGGACACCTTTATTAGACTTTATATGAATGTTTTATGTTTAAGTTGAATTTTTTTTCATGAAACTCATTTCCCTTTCACAAGTTATATCTTCATAAAAGGATTATTACATTTTCTTCTCTTCCTATGTTATTTTGTGAATAAATAATTATAAAACCCATCTCTTTTCCTTATGTTATGATATGATGACATGATTATGATAGACATTTAATTTCATGGGTTATTATATGATTATTTTTTATGATCTCAGGATGAATATATGAATGGTTTCATTATTTGAAGTGTGTGGACCTATATAACCCTATAAAAAATTAGGTAAATATTTATATATCATGAGATAGACATGAACTGAATAAGGGGTAAAAGATTTTTAGTAATATTGTGCTTGAATGAGAGTAAAACCAGTCCATTAATATTGGTGTGGAAGGGGAGTGAACCCCATATAGTAAGATAGGCCTGCCATTGAGGATAATGGTGTGTCCTACCCTAGATGTGTAGCTGCCAATGCATGAAACGAATTATAGTTTCAAAATTACACTGTTTAGCCCAATTAAATATTAAAAATGTTTTACGTGAACCTTGTTTCATTTTCACAATGTTGTATGTACACCTTGATTCTTATCTATAAGTTTATGCGAGAGCCATATTCCATGACCAAAACTTAATGAGTGAACTAGTTTCTAATTAACCATGTACAAAATATTATAAGCTCATGTGTATGACACAATCCAATGTCTTATACCAATGTTATGATCTCATGACTCATGCTCTTTCATTTCTATATTATTCTTGTCTTACGAGTAGCCAATATATATTCCCTGATTCATGTTTATGATCTTTTATATGGAGGGTATGATTTTCAAATTTTATTTTAATGTTATCAAAACCTTATGATTATATGATTCTTATTTATGTTCCTCATTTACCGTTACAGATCACTTGATATTACCCTTTCTTATCTTTCTTTTTCTTAGGTTAGGAAGAAATTTTTTAGGAAGGGTATTATTATGAAGAAAGATAAAGGGAATGATATTTATGACAGATGTTGTAGATATTTTTTGGAGTTAGAAGATTATGTTTCCATGGTTCCAAAGGTGCTAAACTATTATGGTCCTAAATAAAATGTTTGTCTGGCGTAATGAATATTCATCTAAAAAGATATAATAACCCTGTATGATAATCCTATGTCACTATTCCTTTTGAAATTTATCTATGAGGGAGACGGAGGAATGATAATATACTAAATTGGTTTCTATTCAAAAAAAACATCAGTTATGGTGAATTTTATATCAAAATCCTTGGGAATCTAGTGGGACTTGATAAAAACGTTCTTGATCTCATGAGAACATGGATGGTACAGTTTATAGATATTTCAATATATAATAATTATACACTATAGGTATAAGATTCCCAATATGGGGTTCATTATTACAATGTATCTTATGGGCTGATGCACTCATTGTATATGGACCTAGAACATGGGTAGATGTTAAGGGAACTTCGGTCAAAGGAAGATCGGTTCACACCGTTATGTCTACCGGCTATGGATAATCACATGACTGCCCAGCTTACAATTAGTCATCCAAAATAATTAGGTTATAGATGCTCTTAGAAGGTTATGGTAGTTACCCATGATCTTATTAGACTTGATGAAGGTATTTTATGTGGCTCTCAACCACATATATGTCTTAAATGGGGAAGTTGTCAAGGTATTGGACTCAACCACAACTATATATCCCCATATATCCTCAGATTCTACAACCTCATCCTCTGACTCCCTAGTAAGTTATAGGAAGTATTGGTTAAAATTTATATTCTTCATCAGAGAAAGGTTTTTCCAATTTAATGATGTAAATGGAGCTAAACTAAGCTTTACAACCAATGAATATTTATTTTATCTCAACAGTTCTCGTGTTCTGGATGATGAGGATACAAAAATTTATATAATTCAGGTCCAAAATGGATGTCAAATTGATCTATTACACTAGTTAATTTTTCTAAATCTATTGATTATATATATAATATTATCATATTATTAACAACATCCCTTTGGATGAAGTGAGAGGTTTCAAGATTATTTCAGGATAATTATGTTTTGTTCTTATAGTAACATGACCTAAACTAATTACCTTTCCAATCATCTGGTTATCCAATTTTTATATATCCCAGATAGATCATATTTGTATACATTTTCATATCCTCATTTGAGAGGTAGATATATGGTATATTTTCAATAAGTTTTCACAAGTATCACATATACCGAATCTCCATTCCATATAGAATCTCCTTGAAGAAATATCAGGAATATATGGTGTTGCCCAACCTCTGATGAAAGGGGAATTAGTAAGGTATAACAGTTATGTAATACAAACCATGATTCATATGCTAAAAAATTTAGTGGATATTATTTTTCATAACTATGAGTAAATAACATAGAACCTATTAATTTTCGATGGAATTATTTTTGTTCATTCATTCCTCAAATCTGTGGTGACCATGTTCTCTCTTCACCAATAGTAAATTATTGTTTTTTTTTATTTTTAATACTTTCTAGGAGGTACCAAGTGATGATTAGATTTATTGGGTTCTTTATTAGGAAATGATACTTTTATAAGTGAGAGAGAAAACTTTTTCACCTTCCCATGAATTTTCCCCTACATTGAATATGTGGGATGAGACATGGAAGAGGTATATTGAATAAAATCTTCTAGGATAAATGTTGTTTTTGAAAATCTATGGATATTAGTGGATATTTCATTGAGATCAATGGTTTTTGGATATCCTAATGGAGGTTCATAGAATAGTGCGAAAAAACTAATACTATGGTAGTTTATGGATGTGTCTGCATGTTAGCCTCATCCATATGGAGATAAAGTAAGATACTATCTTTCTTTTTCAAATTATTTACAGTTTATGAGATCAAGTATTATAATTTTTATTATCATGGAGATGTATTGGTAAATTAATTGACGGTTAAGGTCTTCATAGCCTACGATGAGCCATATTGGGATACTATTATACCCAATGAAATCATCCCCACTAGATTCCACACAAAGTATCTCAGTTTCATCAACTATTATTGGTCTTGAGGGCCCGTCATATAGTCACATTAGGACATAAAGTTTGTGATATAATACTTTTGATCCCCTATAACATTTAAGGTCCAGAGAATGTGATTTCCAAAATTATATAGGGTTAGAGTTTCATCCACACACTCATGGTATGACCTTCTATCATGCTACACTGGGGTATTCCACCATTCCCTGGCTTCCAAAAAAATAGTAATAGACTTTATGGTGTTGATGAGCTTTGGGGGTACAACTGTTTGGACAACCTGTTTAGCACTGGAAGTAAGGGAAACATGATGTTCTCATCCAAGATGCATAAATTACTGATATAATTTTCATGATTGTATCATATGGTCATCCCAATATTAGAAAGGTTGTTTCCACAATGGATGAAATTATTTGTCTTCCCCAATTCCATTATTTTGATAAAACATTTATATGGTTTTATATCCAACATAGAATTTAGATTCCACTCTTGAAAAAAATAATAAACTCCAAAATAAATTAAAGAAGACACTTGTGTTTTGTTTTATAAAGGTAGTACCAATGGGATTATTTCCCCAAAATAAATCCCCATTGAGTCAATTTATATTGAATATATCAACCTCATACACTGCCAACATCACTTAAACATAGAGCATTTTGTCCTTTTTAGGTGGTGATTATGATGCATTAACAACTTTCCATTTATCCTTGGTAGAATATGATCATTGAGTTTGAAAATAATAATTTAAATTTTTATGGTTCTGCTTCATCCTCTAATTACTTGTATGGGAAATTTTGTCTGATACACTAATGTCACTGACCTCAAAACATATTATTTTTTATCACAACCCTCGATGTTTTTATCTTAGTCTGTATCATCTGTTTCATTTGTAGTTATAAAATTAACTTAGGCATACCATGAATCAGAGATCATATAATCATAGTTAGAGTAATATTGTGATTTAGCTCTTCTAGAGTCCCCCTAGATCATTGAATAAGTGAATTTACCCAAACCCATACTCTCATTGGGTTGTTTTGGATTATGGTAATTATGGGGATAAAACTTCCTTGTGATAATTACCCTTTATTTGGGTTTTTGAAATGGGTCTTTTAGGGAAATTTTGACCTCCATTGTCATGCTATCCTTGAATTAAATAGGTGTATCATGTTGTAGTAGGGGTTTATAGGGTTACATCCATCATTAGCCTCTACCAAGTCTCAAAAATACCCATATCCTTAGGGGAGATATTTATAATGTCCCCAGTCTAGAGGGTTGGGGATGATGTAGAGATTCCACTAACAGTTACCAAAATAGTGGTGGTTTATTTGTGTTTTGGGATTGAATTTGGTATAAAAATTTCCCATTCACTACAGATCAGTGTTATCCTTGGGACACTACCAAATTCATCAAGACTGTCTGAAGATTTTGTGTGTCATGTGGTCGAGGTAGTGGAAAAACATCCCATATACCTATAGGATAGGGTTAATCCTAGATAGATTTCGTGGTGGATTGCAATGATATATTCTTAATTTTATTTATTTATATTCATGATATATATTATCTTAGTGCCTTTCCCAACAATTAACTTGTAGTTTTATGGTGAACCTAGTAGAATAAGGTTTCAGATTTCACTTATGATGTGTATTCTCATTTACCTGGATCATGGAAATTTTAGAATTCTAGTACATTTTCCCTTGATTCCTTTATATCTCAAATATATGAAGCCTTTATTGGATTAAAGAACTAGAATATTGATTTCATGGAACTTTAACCCCTCACATGGAAATGAAATTTCTAGATTTTGTCTCAGAGGGACCATAATATCCTCAGGATATAATGATGTGAAATTATATTTACTCACCCATCCCTTGTATATATACATCTTACAAGGATTCAGTCATTTTCCCAAAGAGGTCATGTTTGTACCATAGGCATCTGTTTCATAGGATTTTACAATGTTTATATGATCTCAAGTACCTGAACATATAAAAAGAAACAGGGTCTATCAAAATACATAGTATATTCATATCCAGTAATTGATCTCTATATCCTTGAAAAGTGTGGATATTATCTAGCATATATTGATATGTTTAGCATAGTTTATGGAATATGTATATCATTTACTCCTCATTTAAAACATTTTTGAGGTCGTAGTAAGATTCACTAATGGGAAAGAACATTTTTTGGAGGTTTTTCTTATCCAAATCCATCCACATATCCATTCAAACAAATTCCTTATCAAAGGTGTTCACCATCACCTGGTAAGACCATATAGGTCTCCACATTTGTGTTTTGACTAAAAAATGTTAAGTGAAGTTGGAAATTGTTGGGGAAATATGTATAGTTAATTTTAGTGTTTCAAGAACAAATCTATATGAAGGTTCTCTAACAAGGGCATGATTTCATTACCTAGCTGATTTATCCAATGAAGATGTTTTCTATTGTGGATGTCAAAGGTAACATCCATGTAATATATCTTTATTCCATCAAGTGGTCATTCATGAATGTTGTCACTTTTTAGTTCAAATGAATTGTCAAAGGATCCATGAGATTCTTTAGATATATAATTCATAGACACAAGGATGTTATAATTGTGTAGGTTGGGAAACTAAGCTTCATATTATTCCCTGGATAGAATATTTTAATCAATATCTTAGGGTTGGGTAGGGTTATGAGAATACTGTGTGGCAGTTCTGGTAGTATTATTTACTACTATCTTTGGTTTCCACATGAATATATGCTCACTACTGGGAATCTACTCTGGTATGTTGATTATCTTATGGTTTTTTTGGAAAGAGTGTGAGCTCACATTTTAGTAGCTTCTAGAATATTTTAGTTAGCCCAAGTTGAAGTGGAATAAATCCATATTAAATTGTCAATGCCCAATTAGAATATGATGATATACCAATTGAATGGGAAGAGATATATGATAATCTTCTTGTATATACATTAAATGTTATTGTTGAAGTTCTCAATCATTGAGAGTGGGAATATACACCTGAATCCTATTACATATTAAAATATGTTGCACAGATCATCTATTAATGAAAGGAATATGTGAATTCTTTGAGGTTACTATCAATATATTTTGATGATCCTTGATTGAATAAAAAACATATTAGGGATCATGGGCTACCTTTGGAATGTTCCACTTGACATTATTTATGGTAATTTGTGCCTATCATAAGGTTATATCCAAACTAGGTTAATGAAATCCATTAAAATGTGGATATGATCCTATTACTATGCTTCGTTATTAATATGCACCAGTCCTGAGGTGATTGTCAAATTGGGTTGAAACCCCTTAGTTGAAATGGGGATATAAATCGAGTCCTATAACTCATCCTTTATCAGAATATGACGATAATCCTCTAAAACTAGAATAATAATATTTTCATACTCCATAGAAGTAATACTTCCATGTCTACTAAACTATTATACTTGTTTGAATATTAGGATAAGAGTATGTTCTGGTCCCCATGAAATTTCTATAATATTGTGAGGAATCTACCCCAATGCTTCCAGGATATGCAAGAACATTTGAATGGTATTGGTAGAAATTTAGGCCTTATCATTCTCTTTTGTCAAAATATACTAAAAAAATATATTCAATATATGGGGGAGTATATTCCCTCTCATATCCTCTTTATGCCATTGAAATATATTGATGAGATGCCTATGTAGTGGTGGGGATTTTCAAAGACCACATTCTTAATATAAGAATATACTATCCAATATGATATGTGTGGGTAATGATATAGGCTTGATTTACTTATATTTTCATATTATATTGTAGGAATTCATATAGGTGAGTAATGATATGAGCCTACTCATGGGTTATCATCAGAATATTCCAAACGACATCAAATGTAAGAGTGGGGATATGGTCCCACTAACTATGACCTGTGAAATGTTTTCCCTAATAATATCACCTTTGTTATTATATATATGATTTTAGGGAGGTGGCCTCCTATGAATCACAAGCAACTTTTTATTGAATGTATTTTATCAAATGATGTTGGTGGATCTTTATATGATTCATCCTAATAGAATTTTAGATTTATATTAATTTTGGGTCAACTCTATTTCATACATTTTTGTAGTTAGAGAGTTTCTTTTCACACTCTATGGCTAAACTCTTTAATTAGTTAGTGGTGGAAATATGTGTCACCATATTCATTGAAACATTACTCATGTGAGGTGGGATTAGAGATTCATTACTTGAAGAACATCATGTTCAACCTATAAGGTATGGATGGTACCATGTTAGTGGTACTCTCTAACCACAATGTTTTCCACCTAATGATGAAAGAATCTTATGGGGGATGTTTTTTTCAGTCCACATATGTTTTCATTATAACTAAAATACACAAAAAATTTATTAATGATTTCATTTCCTTGGGTCAAGGTGATCATTTTGAGATAGGTTTATCGATTACAAAATAATAAAATAAACAAGGACACCAGTTAGTATATAATCACAATTATAAAACATTATAGATTAATTATTCATGGGAGATGTAATTTTTTATTCTTATTTAAGAATGTTTTGCGTCAATTTCACCATTTTTGGTATCAATTGTTTCTGATGAAATGATATGGAATGTGGTAAATCCACATTTTATTTATAGTTTAATATTAAAATCATGTTCACCTAATTTATTGAAAGAAGCGGACTTGGTTTTATAATGGCATGATGTTTGATTGTTAGTGGTTTAGTCTAGTTTCACAATCATTCGTATCTTTTTTTTATATTTTTGTGTCTCACAAAAACTCTCAATAGCTTAAACACATGTAATGGTCCATGATCCTACATTCCAAAGGTAGTTCATCTTTAGTGGTTTTTACTAACCACAAATAGGCACTCACATTGGTCGAGAGGTTGGGAGGTTGGTCTAATCAAACCATATTGGGGGAAAATATTTCCAACATTAATAATTTCTTATATATTCACGACATGTTCATGAATCATTCCCAAATACGAATGTGAGGATGGTCACCAAAAAATTAATTATTAGTTGATGATTTTTTCAACAGTGAGTGTCCTCACATGTAAGAGGAGTCCAAAAACTAAAATCAATCACATATATCAATGTTTCTACATCTCATTACAAATTATTACTTAATTATTCTAGTATTTGGATTACTATGTTTTAAATCCCATCAGGTGGGAACTCTAGAGTTTATCACCATCAAAGAAGATCATAAATTCTCATTTTTGACCTAAAAGGTAATATGTCCCAATTAGAATGGGTTGGTTTCACAAGGAATGTGTATTTTTTAAGATAAATCCCATCAAAACTATTGACAAAAGAAGATGGGTACCATCAGAAGTACAACCCAGTGAGGATTAGTTGGGTTCCTATTGAGTATCACATATTGAAGATGATACCTACCAAGAATATATATTGAGGATGATGATATATTCTGAACATGAAAAAATATATCCATCGTGGTGTAGGAATTGTACAATATTGACTATGACCTATTGGAACATGGTGCATAGTGAATAGTTCCCCACTGGAAAATATTTCTGGACCCCTAGGAGTATGATATGATGAGGGAAGTACATGGATTGTTCAATGAAAAATATTTCCTTGTGAAAATAATGTTGAAATGCTATTGATTTTTGGGTTTGAACTACATTGAGTCATCCTACATATACTGACAATATGAGAATCAAATACCACATATTTTTAATGACATAGTTTATGGTCATATAAAGAAACCATTATATGTAGTTTTACACCATATGGTAGGGACATATACTATGTAGCTTAACATCATGTGCTAAGGATTTATATGGTGATATTTGCATCATTATAAGGTCATGATCATCACGGATCTTTAATATAATGTCATTCATTATCTATGTTAATAATATGATGTATTGAAAGATTATACCCACTAAATTATGATATAGGGTTGAATTTTTGTGGATTTTATAGACAATGTATTCCTTAGAAGAGAAATGGTTAAGAGTCCCAAGGATGATTTGTGTAATATCTATAAACCATCACTCCGGAATGTGGTGTTAAAAACCTAAGAATTGCATTTCTATCATTGATACAGATGATAGTGACCCAATTTTTACCATCTAAGAAATACAATATCACTTTGAAAATATTTGACAAATACATTATCAAGGAATTTGTTTTATAATATTAGAGACATATGAAAAATTATTACATAAACAATACCGATGAATTCATTGGATTATTCTCCCTACTATACATAAATTCTCATATTTCTTATTGAGACATTAACATCAACTAAATGTATCATCAATATATAAATATTTCTATAAAAAATCATTTGACATCACTCTTGATAACCTTGTTAAAATGAAAAATAATAAAGATGAGAAAAATTTCTCTACAAGGTAAAAAATAATCCGTAAAAATAAATTCCATCAGGGAGTATAATATTAGAATAAGTGTGCGGTGATATAATAAAAGATCATTAACATGACATAATAAAATTCATACCCATCAATACCAAGATCATCAAACATGAAAACTAGGATATAGGCTTTAATAAATTGTAGAGTAATCAGAATCAATAATCATGAACCATATGATATCAATATTGATCAATGGAAGAATTTATAACCCATAAAAATTATAACAAATACATATTGGTATCTTGAGAAATCATTATCATAGAACCTTTAAAAATTACTTATAATAGTAATAACCATATGGCTGACTGCCAATATAATTCTCTAAATAACATAATAATTACTCAATTAATTGTGGTACTATATGGGTGCACAACTCATATATGTTATATCCGGATCATCGGATGCAATCTATGCACCCCCATCATATATGCTATATCAGGTTCACCATGTTATATCATGGTACACCAATCATTTAAATTCTATCAGTACCATAATTAATTAAATATATATTTTAGTTCAACATAAAAATACAAAATATAATCAGTATTACATTAAATAATTTATCAAACCGTGGAAAAGAAACTGTTTGCCTAAAAATATATTTGAATCGTGATTCAACTATGGAAAATAAATGTGTACCATAAAAATATCTTTAAAAAATTATTGAATCTTGGAAAGGAAATTGGGTCTACAATAATAAATCTAAAACATCATTTTACAATGGATTAAATGGGTTCCAAACCCATCATAAGAATACATGAATAACCCATGGAAAACAATGTGTTCCACTATCAGTCACATTGAATCCATCTTAATCTATCTAGAGGATGAATGAGGATGTTTAAATTAAAAAATATCACCATTATAGATTAATTAACAACAATGATTGTGGACTGTTTTGAATATAAATACTGTTATGTGGCCATTAACAAGAATTTTGTTGAAAATAACCCTTTAATTTTGAAAATCACTTTAAAAAATAATTATTCATATAATATTGAAAAAGTAATTTTTTTCAAAATATAATTGGAATAATATATAGGAAGGTTCAAGGAAACTTTTTTACATGACAGTGGGAAAATAATTTTTGTTCATAAATGTTAAAAATAAAAATTCATTTCAAAACATTCTGATAAAGGGGTTCAGAAGTGACCCATTTAGAAAACATTAAAAAAAATCTTTTAAAAAAATCTAAATTAATTAAAAACATCTTATAAAAATTCCATAGGAAATAATTTATTTTTAAATATTTTTTTTAAATATTTTTTTACAAATCATGGATATTATATAAAAATCTATCGGATCTAAAATAATATATAAGATCAATATCATTTAAAAAATGAAATTATTGATACTTCATTAATAAATAAGATGGAAATAGAAATTAAGAAAGAGGAAAAATTTACAACCAAAGGATAATAAAAGTAAAGTGGTTGGTGAAAATAATATTGTATTATATCTCCTAAAACAACCTTGAACATAAATAATATTGAAAGAAATGAGATTTTAACAAAAATAATTTCCCACTTTTAGAAGTCTTCCAACATTAGAACCAATAAATATGACCATAAAATTATAAAATAACTATCATGAAAATAATTATTTTTGAGATATAACATATCATAGGGCGGTATATAATGTTCACAAATGAACAAAGTTGCATACGATAATTGTATGCCTCAAAAAAAGATAATTTAAGATGGAAAACCATTACAAAAATTATACCATTGAATTTGTAATAAATAAATGAGTAAATTTTTGTTTAAAATGAAAATACACATAAAAAAGTGGAAATAAAACATCATATAATAAAAATAATTTAAAAAATAATCATATAATATCATATACAATGAATATGTACTATAACACAACGAAAATAAATTCAGTTTCAAAATTCATTACCAGTTGGAAACTTTTAATTCAAATCCCAATTGGGTGAAATAATTGAAATTGAAACTCAAAATACCATGATGTATGAATAATTAATTTTATTACATATAAATGGCTTAGTATATAAACTATATAAATGAAATTAGGTTCATAAAAATAAAATACACATCAATGAAAGTGAATTGAGATGAAATCCCTTAATGATTTGGTAATATCTAGATCAAAACCTCATAAAAGAGAGAAACTCATTAAGATTGATAAATAGAAATAATTTTTATGAAATGAATAATGTAAAAAATTATTGATTAGAATATAAACCACAAAATAAAACTAGGGGTGAATATGGAATATCTCTCTTTGAAGTAAATCGTGGGAAAATAAATCCTTACTTAGAGTCTAGAATTTAATTGTAATTGTACAGAACCCATGTATAATAAGCAGATATGAATTATTTTATTTCATAAAAAACATTTCCATGGTTTAATACCACATACATAAACAAATTATATCACTTCCTTCAAAATATATATAAATATATATAAATACTTAATCAATTATGTTAACATCAGGTTTTTTAGGATGCTTATTTCAATGTTCTCAAATGATTCTGGTGCGTTGAAAATTATCAGAGATCATTATTTCAAAATATAAAAAAAATCATGATGAATTAATTAACATATTTATTCATCAATTACTATTTTATAACCAATCATGATTTTTTTATAAAAACATAATAATGTTATGATCACAGAGACTATAGTCCGTACGTACTCATCAATAACATTTCTATTTTTCATTGATAATTATGGTGATAATATATGTATTATTTTATCATTCTATAATTATATTAATTTGATAAATTCCATATTATTTTTTTAAATATAACTATATATATATATCATCCATGTGATTTATTTAATAAAAATGGGTTACATCGCATTGTGGAAGTGGTTGTCTACACATATATAAGAACTAAATTTCATTTATATATGTAAAAAACTGAAATTGTAATGTATTGATTTATAATGACTAATATTTCATGAATGACACAATGATTTAATGTATTTTAAATATATTAATTGACATTGTCAATATTTCCTCCCATGTAAATAATTATTGATAAATGAATCACTTTTCTTCATGATGTTTTAGTTTGTCATGCTCACGAGAAATATTATCATATCCTCCATGAAATGGATTGTCAGAATATCTATGTAATATCCTATCTATGTAAGTATAAATATTTTATAAATATCATATATTTACTTTAAATCTATAATTGTTACATGCTGTCAGAGGAAAAGATGAAAAATGAATGGCATTGATACAAGAGGTCGTATGTCTTCTCAGAATGAAATGAGTTTTATAGTATGTGTGTGAGTGGAGAAGGGGTGTCCTTTTGTAAGTGAGGTCAGTGGAACACATGTAATTTTTTTTAAAAATGTGTACTAATATTTTTTACATTCTAAAAAGAACCTAATTGGAATAAATTTTATCCATGTACATGTTAATATTTAATTATTGTAACAAAATAGATTTTAGACGAGGTTTAATGTCATTTGGACCCTTACTGTTTTGGTTTTACCCCTAGTAAACTTGTTTTAACCTTAACTGTGATATTTAATTTCTAATTTTTTCAATATTCAATATATATTTAAATATTAATTTTACAATATTGGATAATATACATTGTTTTTATTCAAAATATGGAATATATTTTAAACAATTAAATATATATATGAGGGAAAATTTATTTATAAATTGAAATCACAAAAGCAATGGAAATGCTATTTATCAAGAAGTGTATTTTTCAATAAATAGATGTTTTTATATTTGCTATCTTACTAATTATAATCATAGTGTGAAAATAAATTAATGATTATTGATATATAATATATTAATTTCAATTAAAATAATACTCCTGATGGGTTTTTATAATTTATTAAAATTGATTAATGTTATGCCCTTTAAAAAATTCAGAAAAAAACTGGTTTAAAAAACCAAAAATAAAAATATATTAAAATAAAATATAAATATGATTAAAATATAGGATTAATTAAGTCCAATTAATACTTATTTTAATTTATATTATATTTTAAAATTATTTTTACCTTACAATTTAGATAATTTAATGAAAAAAATGACATATTTATAAAAATGTATTTTTCAAAAAACAATAAAAACATTAATTTTTGAAGAATTATAAAGATTAACTAATTGTAAATTTTGACATTCCAATTTCAAAATTAATTTAATTTTATCAAATAAATTTTAAAACTGTTCTAAAATTTTGATATAATATTATCTTTGAAAAGAAGCATTAATAATAATTTTTTTAAGAAAAGATATTTTTTGTGAATAAAATTACATTACTAAAAATTAGTTGATTATTTAATTAAAATTTAAAAATATTTTAAATTATTTATAAAACATAAATAAATATATATTTCATAAATTAGGTTATATTATTCATAACATCCAATTTAATAGAAATTTTGTAACATTCATATATTTTTCAAGTCGTTTATTCACGATATTTTATGTCCAATATGTTATCGACCATAATTTTATTTTCTATACACTCAGGGTGTAACATAATCCCCCCTTTAATAAATTTCATCCTTAAATTTTTAAATTTAACTTGGTAATTAGAGGTTTGACATTTGATAAAAATGCCTATGTTGGAAAACCACATTATAAAAAAGGATAATAAAACATCCTCCTTAAAATAGAGAAATGGATTTCTGTGGGTCATCTTGAATAACACAAAATAGATTACAAAATAAGAGGACATAAGTGGTAAGTGAATATAAAAATGTTTAATAAAAGCGTAAATTAATAATTATTATAGACAATGATAGAGATCATTGGTCACAAGAAAATTAATATTCAGGAGAATGTCAAAACCAACAAAACATAAACCACAAAGGTAAGAAAAATATCATTTATATATTCAGAAATGATAGTAACAGGACAATGTTCTATTTCATTGTCATATTCCAAGTATTTATGAATTAATTTTCTATATATAGTTTGATAATAATGAAATATACTTACTTTATGTGTAAAATTTCATCCTTTTATCAATTTCCAACAAAATCACATCATTTTATCCAAACAATGTTCCTAGAAAAGGTATGTTTCTTGTTTAATGATCTAGATAAACTTTTTATTTAACCCATAATTATAAAAGGAATAATAAATCCATTCCGAATTATATTATATATTAAATGAAATTAAAATGGATAGAACATGTTAAGATAATACCAAAAGTGAATAAAAAATTACGTAATGATATAGTACATTAATATGATACATTTATTAGTAATATCCAAAGATAAAACTACATAATTCCATATATAAATGACCTTATATCACAAATACCCTTAATAACCTCAAAATTAATATATAGTGGAGGTTAGTAATATCCAAATATGATATAAATGACCCTATTTATTGTTTTAACCTCAATTAATATCTCATTCCTTTCTTAATAAAAGACAAAAAATATAGTGGTCTTAATCTAAATTAAAGTTATTTACTTAGTCACCAATTAATTTTATATCCCGATGTCATTTATAGGATACAACATGTGTCACAAAAATTAACTCTACATCCAAGATCTAATAACACCTATATATTATTCATACCTTATCAATTATTTAGTAAAAATGAAAGGGAATATTTCACATTAAATTGAAAAATTACATATACTTCAACCCAATAAAATGTATCATAATGTTTCAATAATCACTTTAAGATTTCATCACTAAAAACCTCAAAAATTATGTTAAAGACACTGAACTAATGGCCAAACATAATTTTATAGAACTATGATGGTATCCACAGGTATCCACACATCAGAATATAAATTCAAATAAAAATTTCCTGATCTCCAAATATATGTAAACCTTTATTTTGATACCATATATTACATCCCAAGACTCGCACTCCTGGACGAAGTGCTAAAAAACCAAAAAATTACCTTTCGACTATGATATCGATGAAGGAGACCCAATTTTTCCATCCAAAAAATAAAATAAAATATTTAAATATTTAATCACTTATATTCTTAAAGACCATTTAGGTTTTTATTTTTAACAAATTAGGAAAAAATATTTCATTAACAATACCCACAATTTTGATGGACTATTCTTTGAATTATACCTAAATTTTCATATTCCATATTGATACATAAACATATCCATAAACATTATCACATTAGAAAACATTATATACAAAAAAACATCACTCTTGATAACATATGGAAAATGAAACCAAAGAAGGGTGATCTCAAATATATAGTAAGGGAATCAGTGTCTCTATTGTCAATTGCCTACACAGGTTGGTGGTGGAGGTCCAGCCTCAGGATTCTTTTCTTAGGAGTCCCTATGAATATGCTAGTGGGGGAAAAGTGATTCACCAATATGCTATAGATCATGATGGAATGGTTAAATTTTTTGTGCAGGGAGTGAGGGATGAGGTATCTACATTGGATTGGAAAGTGGTGGGGGGAGAATATACATATCGGTGCGGACTATGTGGTTATACAAAATTATCATGAAAAGGCTCATGTTAGTACATATGTTGTGTAGGGAGTACTAACTTCTCGGAATCTAATTATGAAGCAATTATTTGATCATCTGAACTCGGATCATGGGGGATAGAAGCAGCCATTGTTGGATGATACTAGAACTAACCATTCCCATCTGTTAAATGTTCCTACTAGTAACCAGTTTGAAGGGATCGAGATTGATAAGGTTTCACTTATGGTTGAATGCCCGTAATTTAATGAGCCTGACAATTTGTAGCATTAATCCTTTTTTAGCCTGTAGTGACTATTGGTGATGCAACGGGGAAGGATCCCCATGATGGTCATGGTAATGAGGTTCCCCTTCAAATTCTTCACTCCAATTGATACTAATAGGAAAATATAGCTCAAGGGAGGAGGCTATCTGCCTGCTTTAGAAGGTAATTTGATGGGAGGGATTGATGGATGCCAAAAACATGACTCTATGCACATCAATGAAAAATGAAGAAATGTATCTGATAGGGAAAAATAAAATGCTAGTGATTTTACTAGACTGTCTTACAGTGATATTTTTCATGGTGTAAAAAAATACGATAACTGCAAGTGAAGGTCATATGACGTATCCACCAAGGATAATGCTGAGGAAATATTATTCTTACCTGTCGAATCTGGAGTCTACACGATCATCCTCCAAGAGAGAGAGTTTTTTCTCAGGCTATCTCTAGTTTGAATATGTTTATGAAATATTTTAAGGAGTTTCTTTCTTTGTTGAAGTTTAATCTTAGAAGGAATTATTCCATTATTTTGGAGAAATATAAAATCTTACAAATGGAATCAGCTACTACGGAGGTAGTAATATATCAAAGATGTATTGATGGGTATGATTTATATGATCTGTAGTTTTCTTATTTAGTGTGTTGTACTAGCTTGTTTTAGTTTTCATTTATTTCAATAAACAGTCAGAGGTTTGCCTCTAACTAATATTTTCTGGCATAAGGAGATCGGAAGTGTATGGTGATATAATAAAACCGCATGGTCATAATATAAAAACATTAATAAACATAAATACTGGGATCCTAAATGATGAAAACATGGTATAATGCTATAAAAAGTCATGATTCATCATAATCATTATTCAAGATGGATGTGATATCAATATTGATCAAAGGAATAATTTATCACCCATAGATATCATAACAAATAGATGATGATATCTTGGGAAATCATCATCATAGAACCCTTATAGAACACTTAGAATTGGAATTACTATATGGATGAACTACATTATAATTTCTAGATAACATAATCCTTACCTAATTCATTGGAGCACTATCTATGCACACTCAATGTGAATGCTATATCAAGATCACCCAATGCTATGTAGGTTCACCAATTTTATATGCTATTTCAGGATCAGCATACACTATCTAGGTGAACCCATTATATATAAATGTTTATATAACAAATAACATCACATATATTTTATTTAGTCATAAAAGTCATAGAAACCGTTATTATTTCATTCATAGCGTGATTAACCCATTGAAATGAAATGGGTTCTAGGAAAATATCTTTGAAACAATATTAACCCATAATAAAATAGGGTCCATAAAAATATATTTGAAACATTAAAACCCCATGGAAAAGAAAAAGGTTCCATTACAATCTATTTGAAAAAATATTAAATTTGGGAAAAGAATTGGGTTTTATAACAATCTCTTTGAAATGTCATTAAGCTATGGGAAAAAAATTTGGCTCACTAATAATCTATTCAAAATAATATTAATCCTTCCAAAGGAAGAATGAGGATAGTGTGATTACAAAAATTTCTAAAATGGATCTTAAGTAATAAAAAGGGATTTTTTTATGTTGATTAGTGTAAATTCCATTAAAAGATAATTACAATAACTATGAGGAAAATAACCTTTAAATTTGGAAAATCACATTTAAGAAACTAAAAAATCACAAAATATTGGAAAAATAATTTTCTTTTAAAATATAAATGGAATAAAATAAAATATAATTTTATTAAAATAATAGAAATTATGGTGGCAAAATATGTTCATTTGATAAATCCTAAAAATAAAAATTATTTTCAATACATTTAGAAAAAGGGAGTCAAAATTGACCCATTTTGAAAATGGTAATTATTTTCCATTAAAAACTATTTAAAGGAATTTAAAATATGATGTAAAAGGTTTTTTTAAAATCATTCATTTTTAAAAATTAACATTTTAAAAAACATTTTAGAAAAAATAGATACGAATGATAAAGTTACATGATCTAAAAGGATATACAAGATAAAGTATCACATAAGAATGAATTTATTGATTTTTACTCAATTAATATTGGATTAAATGGGAATTAAACATGTCAAAAAAATTCATAACCAAATTATAATAAAAGATATTTCCTCCAAAATAACCTTTAACATAAACAATTCATCATGAAAGGATATTGTAGCATAAGGCATTTTTTACACTGGTAACTCTTCAACCATAAGTCCCATAAAATAATAAAAGAAAATGATACTCTATATATCATGAACATAATGATTTTTATTATACAAAATGTCAAATTTCGGTATATACATATAAAAAATGAATATAGTTTCATATCATAAAAGTAAGTCTCAAAGAAAAAAGAATTTCAGACAAATAACCCTTACAAAAATAATACCATGAAATTTGAGATTTATTAAATGAATATATTATGTTTTTAAAATGTAAACCGACATAAAACAAGTGTAAATAAAATATAATATAATCAAAATTCTTTACACATAAAATCATGTAATATAAAAAACAATTAATAGGTAATCTAACCCAATGAAAAAATTGAGGTTTGAAATTCTTAACCACTTGGTAATGATCAATAAAAATCCTGATGGATGGAAGAATTCATATTTAAACATAAAATACCATGGATTATGAAGTAATAATGTTACCAAAAAGGGGTATAATATTCACCATATAAATTAAATTAGGTGAAAAAAATAAAGTATGCATTAATGAAATTAAAATGAGATAAAATCATATTCTACTTTGGTAATATCAGGATAAAAAACTCTTGAAAGAGAGAATAAAATATAGAATAATAAACCCAAAAAAATCATGAAAATAATTATATAATAAATTGATTTCTAGTATATACCTAGATAAATAAAAATAACTAGGGAATATGAAAAATGTCTCACCTAAATAATAAGTGAGACAATAAAAACTTACCTCGAGTGCAAACTTTACATGTATATTTTCATACCTATAGTATAATATGATTATAAGAATTTAATTTTTTATACTAAAATATTCTAGGATTAATACTTATACTTATGTAATTTATTTTATTTCTTTCTAAATATATATTTAAATACTAAATTTGTTATGTCCACATCGGGTGTCTTGAGGATGTCATTTTCATTGTTTCATAATAGATATGGTGTGTAGAACAAAATCAAAGTAATAATTTATTCAGAATATCTATAATAATTATCTTGAATCAAATAACAAAAAAAATCATTAATTTTACTTTTAAAATAAACCATGAAAATGATTATGAAAATTTAACTATGTTACGATCATAGAGATGGTAGGTCATACGTACAAATGAGTAACATTTCCATTTTTTGATTATCGTTTTAGAAAAAAAAGTATGTAATTTTTTATAATTAAATAATGATAATAATATAATAAATAAGATAATATTTATTTAAATATGGTTTTATATATATCATATATGTGATTTAGTGAAAAAACAAAGCCAAATCACTTCATGGTGGTTGTAGTCCGAACATACGCATGAACGACACTACCATATATAAATACAAGAAAAACATTATATTATCATTAAAAATAAAAATATGTAATTAATAATATAATTATTTAATTTATATATCATATTAAAATTATTCTCATTACCATCCATGTAAATCGTTAGTGATGAAACAAATCACATCGCTTTGCGAGGGGGTAGTCCACCATACACGTGGGAGACACTATCATATCCTCCACACGATATAAAGTAATAAGTTATATGTGATATAATAACTGTATAATTATATATTTGTCATACATATCATATAAATACTTTAAAAACATCATTATAACAATCATTGTGAAAATATGCTGAAAAATGAATGACGTCGGTTCATGAGGTGGTAGTCTAACATACATATGAATGATCATTTTGTATTCCTTTTAATGGAAGAGATGGAATTAGATTTTTGAATTAAAATTATAAAATCACAATATATCTTAAATATTTGTTTTATTATATAATAATAATTGAATAATATTTCGAGGTTCTTGGAGAATAAACAAATGAAAACACATGGTTAATCCTGAAACCACTTCTTCAGAGAACCTCTATAGGAAAGAATCAAAAGCATTCTTAAGATGGATTTGTTATCAAAATAATTGATCTATGTTATGGAAAGCTAAGTTAGGGAGGAATTTCATTAGGTGTTTTTCTAATCCAAAAGTCCTAGGATCAAATCTGGGTAGGGATAAATTTATAGGTACTGTAGCAGCGGTAGAACTAGAGTAGTCATGACACTATTATAGCGGAGGCACTGTACTAGGGTATGTAGCGGCGGGGTGGCTATAGGAGTCCAGGTACTATAGCAGTACTATTCACTGAAGGGTCCTCTAGGCCAAAAAAGGGGATTTCAAGCCTAGTATCTGGTTCACTTGGCCTTGGGCTTTTGGGATATGTAATGGGTCACCCTATACCTAGTGAAAATATGTCTTTGGTTTAATAATAAAAATGAGGCTTCGGCCCCAACCTTTTAAAAAAAAGAGAGAGGATATGGGTAGTACTTTTTTAAGTTAGGTGACTAGAAGAATTGTAATTTTTTTAAAATAAAAAGTGTTAACCACTTTTTTCACATTCAAAAAGACATAAATATGGACTATTATGCACATTAAAATAGTCTTTAGAAAGCCCATTTTAATTCCAAAGATAACCATATACTAAAATTGATTATAAAGATGAAACAATAAAATTTAATTTATTAAATATATCAAATTATTAGTTTTGTTACATTAAATCATATTCAAAATATAATGGGACTTTTAAATTCACCCAATTTATTGAAAAGAAATTACATTTTAAAAAATAAGTATTTATTAACTATTCACTACAAAATAAATACTTTTCTAAAAGCCCCAAAATTTCACCAAAATTAAATTTTTATATTCTAATTTCGCAATCTTATTACATTTTAAAAAATAAATATTATAATTTTTCCAAAAATTAATTATAACATTTCTTCATGAAATGCATTAAAAATCATTTTTGAAGATAATATATTTTTAAATAATAAAAATACATTACTAACAACTCATGGATTATTTTCTATACATTTATCACTAATTTATATTGGTTAGTACCTATATATATATATATCTATATTTATCTTTCATAAAGTAGTTAATACTATTCATAAACACCAATTTAACAACAAGTTTATTATGGTAATATATTTCACATATCATTTAAGTTTGATGTTTCATATAGAACACGCTATTGATTATAATTTTCTTTTTTATAATCGTAGTGTATTATAATATTCTAACATGAGATAAAATATAGTCATTATATTTTTATGCTTTTAAATATGCATTTTAAAGATGTGCGGTAAGGATATATAATTCCATAAGGGATATGGTGATATGGAAGGGAGGCCAGTATCCATGGGGGATGTGGCCGTGTGGAAAGACAAAACATGAAAACATATATATGAGGAAATTATGGGTCCTGAACCATGAAAATGTGTCCTACATATCCATACTATAAAACGAAAAATAGTCCTTATAGATCATATGTTATAACTTACACCTAATAAGGTAGCCCATATTTTGAGTAATTGGAATTATGCTTTTGGAATGACTATCGCAGACCCCTATGCTCATGTGAACCATCCTTGATGTGTGAAATAAGAGATTGTAGAAGGTATCACACATCAGAAAGGATTGAATATTGAATTTTTTCAGGTTCACATAGAGTGGCTTCCCTAAAAGAAATTTGATGGAAAATCCCATGAGGAATATGGCTCCATGAGGAAATAAATATGATCTTTGAAAAGAAGAATTTTAATGTGACTGTTTTATGGGGTTATCATGATCCTAAGGGGAATGTGGTAATTTTTAAATAAAAGATACAAATGAGGGGTTTATGTGACACAAATCTTGAAAAGATTTCCTTTTTATGCAGATTATAAGAGGAAGGAAATAAAGTGGAGGCTATTCATAGAGAGGACCTCTTTATGTGATTGGAGGCTTCTAAAGAGGATATGGATTCTACTTCAAACTCCCCTGCCAATTTCAACGTAGCAGACATTTTAGAGGACCATCTTAGATCATCTTAAGATAAGGTAAAGAACACCATCATTGATTTGTATGGTTTTATTAAGCACACCCAGATGAATTTATGAATAAAATACCATTCTAACATACTTATTTCTCAATTTAGTGAATATTGATGTAAAGGTAAGCTACCTATAAAGGTTCCCAATATTATTGGAAACAACTCCATGAGCATGTGAAAAGTCTATGAGAACAATGAGGGGTAGAATCTACTAAGGAGTTCGAAAATCATGTAGGGTAATCACATGTCAATTACCTAGAGACCGAAAAAATATGGGCTTCTGAATCTGATATTTTTCCAAGTTGAAATGAAATGGTAGAGAGTGATTAATTGGAAAAAATAATTATTTGAAATCACGAAATATTAGATAACTATATAGAAGTCAATACCATACATGAAGAGTTTGAAAGGCTGGTTTTTAAGCATATCCATGTAAACATTTATGAGGATAAGGGCTTCAAGATCATAAAACAACATGGATTATTAACATGTTGATTCAACAAAAATAATATCATTGTGTATGAGCTTATCCAAACATGGTAAAATATGGAACTCAATATTGTGAACCTCCTCGAAGAGAATCTGAACCTGATTTCCTCCCTACAATGGAGTCTCTAACGAGGTAAGGTATCTAAAGGTATTAAAATACAGTTATTGGATTTAGCTATTACATATGATGTTGGTTGACTAATTGTTCGTGTTATTGACTGCTTTCCAAATTTTTCTATAAGGTGAATTTAATAAATAAAAAATATATTTTGGTGGCCTTGATTCATGTGAATGAAAGAGGTCACACTATTAGGTAAAAAACATAATGTGTCATAGTCCTGAAAAGGAAAAGGAGGACCACGTTAGTACACAAGGTAATGAGTTACATGTGATCGCATAAAAAGTATTGTGGTTAAGAAATCACATAACATGATCCCAATACCAAGAGGTCATCATGTGACTACTTTACCTGTAGTTAATTGTCTAATCATGTGACTCATAAATCATCCAATTATTAGGTCATTCACATATTCTATTAGGATTGATCCTCACATTATGAGTCTATTAATTCAAGAAAACAGACTAATTTTCATTAAATTAAATTTTTGTTTACTTATTTATTTTTTAACATTAGGATTTAGTTTTTTGTGATTCTCTATATCACCATTCACATGATGATTCCACTCTTTGTATCTTCCTATCACTCTCAAAAAAATTCATCCTTTTTGTGTATGATGGAGATTTTTTATAAACATAATCACCTTTTATCTACACAACCTGGCATGGTGGGAAATCTATGTATATGTGTTATGGATTGAAAATTTAGTGATCCATTATGCACTGCATGTGACTAAGGATCATGTAATTGATGATGTCTCCCAGTGGAGTTTGTGAAGAACAATGATCATAGAAAAGATCTATCATGGACAAATTTTCATAGAGTTAGTTACATGATGTAGTTTTGATTGGGTGATTTCATGACTTTTGGAGTGTGTCTCGTAATTAACAATGACCATGACACCCTCCCACCATGGAAATCATTGTCTACACAATCCATTTGACCCATTTTTTTCGGGAAGTTTCATGACTCAGGGGGTGTCAGACAAAAAAAATAGTGTATTATTCCTCCATATCATATAGTCCTTGGTCTATCATTCCATAGGCCAAGATATTTTAATTTATAGGATGTCTTTTGAAAACTTATAATCACATAAAGGGACCACCACAGATAGTTTTTGTCCCTCATCCTTGAGGCACCCTGTGAATGTGATGGGGATAATGATACGATATACCCTTTTGAGGGTTTTGCAATTTTCACTACCCAATTGAATGAAATTTAATTGGAATAGGATTCAAGAATGAATATTCATTCTCCTCCAAGGTATTTTTATTCCTGTAAGAACTATTTTTTCTGATATTTTCCCAATTCCAATTTTCCAATGTTTTCTTGGTGGGCATCAACAACATGGCTTGGTGGGAGGGAATCTCCAGATTGTGTTTGCACTCCATCTCTGATAATTATAGTGGATTTATGAGGTATGATTAATTTTTCTAAAAATATTAAATAAATTATTTTGAAATTGAAATTAATTAGGAATCATTTGTTTGGTATTTTTGTCATCATGATGTCGGGTTGTTTTGTGGACCTTCTACTGGTAGTTGGTCATGGTTTTGTAAGGAAAAAATGACTGCAATGAGTATTCAATATATATGAATCAATATATATCATTAATTCATTCATTTTCATTTTTTATAAATACCTAAATTAAATCATATTTCATGGGTTAGGTTCTATTTTTATATTTAGAGGGTGTTTTTGGGATTAAATCGTTGATAATTATTTTAGTAGGTTGTTAAAGGATTAATTTGTTATAACTTCTAAAAATAAAAATCATTTAGTTATTTTTTGAATACATTATTCCTTTTTATATCCCCCTGATGGATTTTTTATTTTTAATGAGGGAAGACTTGGGTTTTTGGGGCTTCGTATAGGGGTTCAGTTTGAAAACCACTTCATTGTTGTCTTTTCATCCAAAAATGCTGTAATATCTTGGGGTTATTATGTGGGAAAAATATATTTAGTTTCAGTTTTAATTCTTTACTTCAACTTAGAACAATTTCACAATAATATAACAAGAGTTTGAGGGGTTTCATAGGCTTGTTCGAATCCTAGAGCCTTACTTTTGGAGATAAAAATCTTGGATATATGGTTAAGAGAAGATTTGAAACCCAATCCACACTATTAGAATGAACCATGCGGGGCATGAAGGGGTGAAACCAGAGGTTTCACATGTTATAGGTGATTTGAATCCTGAGATTCATGCCAATGATAAATGCTAATTTTTTTGAAAGAGGCTTAGCACGCAGTTAGTGCATAGTTTTTTTATACATGATCCATGGCCATGTGAGGTCCAAGTTGAGGTAAGAAAAGCCATACAATTAGAGAATGGGTTTTCCAACCATGTTCCCAAATTATGCACTCTATGGATTTTATAGGAAACAAAAATTTCACCATTAATTAAATATATTTTGAACACCATTATTCTTATTTTGATTCCAATGATTTGGGTAGCTCCCATTTCATCCCCTTGAGCCATTTTGAATTCAAATAATTTTCTTGGTCACAATTTCAGCATCTGAAATCAGATTTAAATATTGTTTGCCTCAGTGGATACATGATATTATGTTTTTAACTCATTTTGTTAAATTATTCAATTGAATTCATGATGAATAATTTAATTTGGTGAAATCTAATATTCAATATTTCTATGTTATTTTTTTGTTATTCATTGCTTATCCTGATATAGACCAAATCATATGTCGATACAGGATGAATTTTTTCATAAGGTCATATAGTAGGTGGTCTATAAATTTTCCTATATGGTTTGGTGTGTTATATCTTATTGAAATTTGGCTACACACTATCCTTTTCAGCGTTAATTATTAAATTCAATTATTTAGAACCTTTTTAGATTTCCCAATAATGTAATTGTGTTTTTTATGGTTGTTATCCCCAACCAAGGCCCCCCATGGGGTGTATCTTTTCATATTTTCCATCTTACACAACCATGTTGGTAATGTGAGATCTTTACGTACTAGTGAGAGTATTTTTATAATAAAATTAAATTCAATTGGGATGATAGTAGAGAGTTGATTCCTCCTCCCATTAGTTGAAATGATTTGAATTATTTGAAGAATTTAAATAGAAATTTTTGGAATGATTTGGAAGAATTCATGGAATCTGATTTTTTTGAAATTATTATATAAATGAGATGAGGAAATGATTATGGTATTAGATTCCATCATCAGTATACCTTGCATCCAGATTAAACAGCACACCATGTAAATTTATACTACATGGTCCTTGATTATAGTAGTGGTTTCTAGAACCTATTTACTCCATAGATCCTAATTTATTAGGATTCCACATGCCTTATTAACCCTTGGATATTAATTTCATGGACTTTTGTAGGAAATGGTATCCTAATAATCTATTTGGACACCAACAAAGTGATTACCAAGTTTCCATCATGATTCTCATAGGACTCGATGATGATTCCTTGGTCTTCTATACCTTGGATATGAATTTTAGTGGTATGAAACATGATTACACAATGTTTACATTATGGATTATATAAACTATAGATTATATGGTGTGTACAAGGATAGTGTAATACACTAGATTCTAATATATGGTCATGAAAGATGTTATACACTTGATTATAAGACATAACCATTATTGATTTTTTAGCTATTCATTACTTTTAGCTCATGGTCATGTTGCCTTGATTGAATTCAACCCATGGGATGGGTTTTTTTATTTTTGATAGGATAGGTTGTATCACATTACATTTATCACTTATTACATGGGAACCATACATATATCACTATTATAGCCGTGATATATTCCACATGGTTACTGTTTATATTACTCAGAATGGATTTTTTAAAAACAGCATTGGTGGTGGACTATTCAGTGTTATCTCAAACCCTATTCATGCCATTGTTGGGTACCTTGACAGACTACTTGGGTAATGTTAGGGACTGAGGCAAGTTCCCACTGTATGTTTCTTGACTGGATTATCGCTTAGAAAAAAGGGATAATAGGACAGATTTAGGATCATGATGGTAGATGGGATATTTTATTTTTTGTAATTTTATACATTTGATAAATATGTATCACTGAATTCTTGTACACAAGTTTTAAATATTTTTAGATACATGACGTGACACATCATTTTATATGCTACTACTTTTAGCTTATTTGTTATTATATTATTATGGATGATTCATGTTCTGTGTGGTTGATTTAAATATTCCTCTATTAATATTTGATATTATACCATTCTATTTAACTCTAAAATGAGGTAACAGTCTCCCTATAGACACACCCTAGTCCCTCGTAGCTAGTAAGAATCCCCTAGAAAATGGGGATACATGCTTTCCGCCTTGTAACCCACTAACTTGAGGAACTATTTAGTCGTTCCTTTGTCTGGATGTTACAAAGTGGTAGAAGATTATTTTAATTTGTGGATTTAATATTTTGAGACAATAGACAGAGATAAGGAAGGAATTTGAATTTGGTAATGAGTTATTCCTAGGAGTAGCTAACCCATATACACAAGAACACAAAAACTTCTTGGAAAAGAAATTATTATTTTATTATTATTATATTACAGTTGATTGTATTCCATTGTTTTGTGATACACGTGATATGTCATTTTAATATTGATATGATTGGGACTCTATATTTTTATATTACCCAGTTATATGAGGTTATTCCATATCATACATTATGATAGGCACTTTATAGGATTAGCATGCCATGCATTACATCATTCCATATATGATGCATTTTTTAACTGCATGATATTGTTATGTGTTCCATGAGTGACATAACAATTGTATGATAAATTATTTGTGTGTGGAATTGAGAAAAATTGTTTGTATGTAGAGTTCCTTCCATAACCTAAATAATTTTTTCCTTCTTATGCTACAAGCTGCACTATAATCATAAAATTGTGGCGAACTGAATCAGGGACCATTATTCACATGGGATGGAACATGTTATGGTATGGATTAAGTGGAATCCATATTTTAATTCATTAGGTGTATGGTACCTTATGAATTAGAATTTTTGTCCTGTTTGGTTCAACCATTCAACAATAATTCTGATATAAACGTGATTTGAAATAGAAATTAAAATTTGAAAATAGGTAACGTTACCTAGATATAGCTTTAGAGTGGGATGTAGGAAATTTATCTTGTAATGTTTATCGTGGTTTATTTATACCCACTAATTGATTTAGGAGTGGTAAGAGGGTTTTGATATATTTAGAAGATGACTTCGACTTGCCCTATGTTTTATCTTTGATTTTCCCTTTATGAAAACTTCCATATGCATCATTTTAACATTTTAGAGATATTCTAAACCCATAACATTTTTTTATATTCATGGATTGTAGAGACGACCATGATCCATAGTTTAAGGGAAAGGGGAAAATACTATATCCTATAGTAATTAGAGTTACGGATCCAGTGGTTGTATCAGATATGGGTGTTGAGACCCAATTCAGTGATGCTTTTATAGGATATATGATGACTTTTATGGGAGCACCATATCCTTCCTCATCAATGGAAAATTTTTCATCTGTGTTCTAGTAGGAACATCCACCCACATGTTTTGGGGATGGTAGGCCATAGTTTACTGACTTGTGACTTGAGACTAAATTGGTGATTTAGATCATTTAGAGACTTCTCTATATAAGAGATAGAATATCATGACATATATTTTATGATGGGAAGCTAAGAGTTGGTGGGATGATTTGAACAAATAATATTAAATAAAAAATATGGTCTAGAGGGATTTTCAATCTAGGTATTAATATAAATTTTTCCTTGATACTTTAAGAGTTGAAAATTCCTAATATTGTATACATCTAGAGTAGTTCACAATGTTCATTATAGAATATTCATAACCCTTTATAGAGCTTCATCAATTTGTACAGATTTATATTGTTAATGTTCCATCTAGGGAGATATTCATTGAAGAATGTATTATGAATTTTATTTGATAATAATTCTATGTGTTTTAGTTGAATACTATTATTGAGATTGTGAATCATACACTTATTATAGGGAAAAACCTGAGGGATTTTGGGGGTGCAGAGAAAGGAAGTATTGTCTATTGACCCAACGGTTCAACACATAGTGGAAGGAAGAACAATATTGTGGATTAGAATGAGTGGAATAACATCCATGTTGTTAGTGACAGTAGCTCTATTTTGTTCATTAGTTTGGAAGATAAGGATATATGATGTATTAGTGTGATCGATATGGATTCAAGTATCGATATTGTGTGGCATGGAACACATACAATGCATCATTCAGACATTACCTCCACAATTTAGTGTAATGGGATAAAATATTACTCCAAGTTGAGGAGTGATATTTATAACTCCTCATTAGGATGGGAGTTGGAGTAATGCTAGTTAATCATGACAAAGTGGTTTTAGTGGCCGATCTAGGTAGGAACCAGTTATAAGTAGACAATATAGTGGGCTTGATACAGGTTCTGAGGTTGTTTCACTTGGTCATGGTTCAGTCCATATATATTTTGTATAACCTATACATGGGGTGAAGAGCAGTGAGTATTCTATTATGGGAGGTATGATCATAGAATCCTCTACTCTAGTATATGATCATCTTGATACAATTGATTCTGATAGTTTTATATATATATATATATATAGATACTATGGAGAGACATTAGCTTGTTGTTTAATACTATTTCTACATTATGACCTTGGATAATCTGTTAAGGATCATATTAGAGGGTGTACTATTGTGAAGGGAGTTCCCCCATAAAATTGGTGGGTGTCAGTTCATATAAGATATTTATAAATCAATATTATAGGGTTTGATTTCACAAAAAGATATACTAAATAGTATATTATTGAGTCCATGTCAATTTATATTTGCATAGGGTGACCTCAACAACACCAAGGGAAGTGATTTTATTGAGAATGGTTAATTAGATGTCTTTGTGAGTTGAGATAGAAAAAATAATATTGGGATAGGTGTGATGAAAACAAATATTTCCCATTTATAGTAGGATGATAATCCATCATATCGAGAATATTTCCCTCCAGTGGTTGATAATTTCTTGGATGTTTTACTGGATGAAATTTCTAAATTGTCTCATAAGATAGAGGTTGATTTATCCATCTAGATAGTGCTAGGATCTTCTCTAGTGACCAATCCGTTTTAAAAGATAGTTACTACTGAGTTGTATTAGCTTAAGAGGTGGATAAGGGAAATATAGGAAAATGGGTTTATATGAACTAGTAATTATTTTTGGGGTTTATGTATTACTAAAATAATGTGGGTAACTAAAAAATGAACCATTTAAAGGTTAAAAATTAGTAATATTTTCCATGGATAGATGATATATTCCATTTTCATTGAGGAGCGTGGGGTTTCTCAAATAATGCGTGAGGTCAAGTTATCATCATGTGCATGTTTGAACTACATAAATACCTTGTAATACATTTTGTAGCATGTATTGTGTATATGTGTATATAGTTATTTCATTCAGTCTCAAAAATAAGACAACATTTTCTATGGTGTGGATGAACCTAGTTTTCTATCGTTACCTGGATTCTTTTTTTTTTGTTATTTTTGGAAAATATCATTGTGTATTCTCAGAATCGACATGACCATGCCAAACATCATAATAAGCATTCGGATACCCTAAGAGAGAATTATTTAAATTATAATCTTAAAAAATTTTACATATGGATTGATTATATACACTTCATGGTTCATATTATCTTAGAGAAAAGGGTATTAGTTTACCCAGAGAAAGTTAGATCTGTAGTTTTCAAAAATCATTCTAAGAAAGTCGTTGACGTAGTTTCTTTGGGCTAGCTGGATATTACAAGTGTTTAATACTAGACTACTCCCACATTTCATAACCTATTACTTGCTTGACTATGGATCCTATGAAGTTTATATGGATAGACACCAAGGAGAAATCCTTTTAGATGTTGAAAGAGTGACTTACTTTAGAATCACTCATAATTCTGTCAGATCTAAGAAAGAGTTGCATTTTGTATTGTGATGCATCAGGTATCAGGATAAGAGTATCTATAATGTAGGATGAGTGATTTTTGTATACTAGTTTCATTAATTGATTCAACACTTGTGTAATTACTCGATGCATGATCTTGAGTACATTTTAGTTCTTCATTCCTTGCATTGTCGAAACCATTATTAAATTTGAGAGAACTTTGTAGTGTACACATACCAAAAAAGCCTCATGTAAATATTAAAGAAATTGTGATCTAAATCAGAGGACACAAAAATGAGTGGAATAACTGTAGACCTTCAACTTCATTATTTGTTAATCTTTGGTAAATTGAAATGTATTTTCTCAGGCACTGAGATGAATGAATTAAATTTAGAATGTTATAGAGGCAAGTACCTAGTAGAAACTTATGATTTCATTCTCATACATGCACATGAAGGTGAAAGATATTCATAGATAGAAGTTACATTTTTTATCATTGGGATATACTCTTCTAGATAGAGTGGGGAAGATAAAACTACCAGATTATGATGGCCTCATCCTATGGTAGAGCATGGAAGGTGAGGATATGCCTCTTGGTTGGACTATGGGTGAGGATGAAATTGTGTATATTAATGGTTGCGTTTGGATACAAACATACTACATTGGGAGATTATGTGAGAATTTCGTGCCTCAGATTGGTAGATACATATCAATGTTATGGATATTTACTGAGACATTAATTTCTAGAATTGGTGGTTAGGAATAAAATGTGATACATCTAGTTTTTTAAAGATTTTTTAGACTGATCACGTGATGAAGGAAAAACACGAGTGACCAGATATAATTTTAAAGTAATTACCTATTACCAAGTTCAAACATGATGATGTAACAATTGTTTTCATGATCTAGTTTACAAGGTCACCTTTAGGCAGTGACATTGAATGGGATGTTATGCACAAGCTCATGAAGGTCACACAATTCCTTCCAATTTGGTTTACCTTCACAATAAATGGGATTAGGAGGTTAAATATATGTGGGATGGTATAATATCACAGTATTCCTCAAACCATCATATTATATAGAGTTTATCAGTTTATGCCTCATTTATGATAGAGTTTATAATGGGTGCTGTGTACATAGGCGAATCTATGCATGTAATACAACCCTCAAACTAATGGTTTGTTAGAGTGCACGATTAAGAAGTGTGAGGATTTTTGTAAAACATGCTTCCTTTATTTCTAAGGAACATGGGAGAGGTATATTCCAATATTTTAGTTATCCTAAAACAATATATATCAAAAGACTATATGGATGGAACCTCATGATGACTTGTATGGCAGTCTATGTCGATCACACATGTGCTGTTAAAGGAAGGAGAGATGGTTTTGCAATAACCACTTCTAAATTAAGAGACATTAGAGTTTTTACATTTGATTAAGAAGGGGATGGATACTATAATATCTTTATTGAAATCTTTCACCAATCACCATCGATGACCAAAAAAGTTTGAGGTTGTGGATCATGTCCTTTTACATATCTCCCTAAGGATAAGACACAAGTGGATTTGGAGAAAGGACAAGCTTTCACAGTGATATTTCTTACCATTAAAGATTTTTAAGAGAGTCGATTAGGTATCCTACTAGTTGTAGCTACCTCTTAGGTATTATTCCCTCCACAAATTCTTCTATATATAATATATATGATTTTATCACTCAAAACCATCTCACACTCTATATCTAGATGATATAGAATTATAGGTAGATGTGTCCTTTAAGGAGCACCATATTCCTATCATTGACATGATCATAGAGGTTCTCCAAATGTTATAAAGTTAGAATAGTATTGGTTCTGTGGAATCACAATTGTTTATAGGAAAACACTTGGGGGTAGGGGATGATATACAAGATTAGTGGAAAAAAGTCATTCTCTAGAGATTCTTAACACTCTTGGAATGAAAAATGGGGAAAATTTTCATTAATGGGGAAGCTTTTAAGATCATAGTTTTTCTTATGAGGTATTTATATTTTTAATTTAAATTTAATTATTGGAGTTACCTAAAGATATTTCCTAACTAAATCATGAGAGTTTATGGTGTTTTTTGGCCTATTCTGAGATTGCAGAATGACTTTTAAAGAAAAATAGTTCGGCCGCATGGTTAGGAGAAACCATACACCCTAGATGCATGGTTATAAGTATCAATGTGGGCTTATATAGATAGATGAAATTGTGATCTTGTATTGAGGAAACTATGAAATCTGAGGAACATTCCCATGAGAAACGAAGCAGGTTTTTCATAGAGTTTTATAACATGTTTTGTGAACATTTTTTCAAACTGTACATGATGACCATGTGAGGTCCCCAATGAAGATGAGAAGGGAACATGGTTGGCACACGGTCTATCCAACATTATTTCTAAACTGTGAGGCCCATGTATTTTAGTAGAAATTACTATTTCTCCGTTTATGACTTATAATTGGAAAACCTTATTTCAATTTTGATTCCAATGCATAGGGGATCTTCATTTTCCTCTTGTTGATCAGTTTTGAAGCTAAATCATAGTCTCATCCAATATTTATCTTTCGAAATAGAGATTCAATCCCTGGTTGTCTCTCTATATCTTTTTATGTATGTTCTTTGATTTTCTTTTTTCGTTATCCATGTTTCCTCTTATCAATAAAGTTATTTTGGTTGAATATAAAATTTGATATTTCTTGTGTTTTCATCATTTGATCATTTTCTTCCAATATAGACCTAATAAAAGTTCAATACTACTTTAATACTCCCTACATACATATTGATGGTGGTATACACCTATTCCCATATGGTTGTGTTGTTTCATTTCTTATAGATGTTCTGTTTCACTCCAAGCATTCTGGATTTTCCAATAAAATGAATTGAATTCTAGAATTGAATGAACTGGAGCCTAATTAGGTTGCCCCTCGTGCCTTTTAGGTTGTTGGAGGTTGTTATCCTCAACCTATGGAACATATAGGGTTTTTCTTTGCATCTACCATATCACATACAGCATAATATGGAATGTGACAAATAACATTTCTAGAGGGAGGATTTTTAATTTAATAGGAAATTGAATTGGGATTGTAGGAAGGAGTTGATGCCTCCTTCCATGTGTTTAGAAGATGTGAATTATTGAAACTATTTCAATGGAAACTGTGGAAAGGAATTAGAAAAAATCATGGAATGTAAATGTTTATGAAATTATTATTGATATGAGATGCTCATATGATTATGGTAGTATATTCCCTAGTCAGTGTACCCTAATCCTGATCCATTAGACATCAGAGACATTTCTACTCCATGGTTATTGATTACAGTAGTGCATTCCTTGAAAATATTTACTCCTTGGATCCTAATTCCTTATGATTCCATGGTCCTTGGTATAACCTGGATTCAGATTTCTTAGGATAGCATTGGAAATTGTATATTGACATGATCATTGGACTCCGACCAAGTCGTTAATGAGTTTCCATCGAGATTCCCATAGAACTCAATGTGTATGACATGGTCTATTTTACCTTGGATCTGACCCTTCATAGTCTAACACTTGATTACAATATGTGTCTATTTTTTATGTTATTAAATCGTGGAAATAATGTGTGTCCTTGGTAAGTATAATATAATGGATTATATGTCATGGTCATGGTAGATTATATACACTTATTTTCACAGCATGATCCTTGTGGATTGATTTAGTTATTTATTACTTTTATCTGATTTTCATGGTGTATTGATTGCATTTGACCCATGGGATGGTTGTTTTTTATTTTTAGTTGGATGGATATTATCACATTACATTGATCAATTATAACCATTTCACTTTACTTATCTTACTATTACACTTGTAAATTGAACATTGGTTCTGTTTATATTACGAAGATTGGATTTTCTATAGAAATCATTTTTGGTGGCCACCTGAGTGTAATCTCACACCCAATTTGGTCCATCATTTTGTTCACGAACATAATTATATGATGTAGGTAGGGACTGTGTTTATTTTAACACTATAAAATTCTTTATTTGACCATTTCATAGAAGTAATGGGCATATAATTGATCTATTCTATGTTTTCTAAATGTGATAGTTCCATTTTAGTCTTTTTTTGTAATTTTGATACAAATGTTGTACTGGATTCTCGTACACATATTTTCCTTCTATGTAGATATATGACATGACACATAATTTTGTATATTACTAATTTTTATTATTTATTATTATAATCTTCCTATGTATTTTTCTTCTATCTTCTTGAAATATAACTTCTCTTATTAACTGTTGATATCATACTACTATGGTTCACTCTGACATAACAGTGTAGTCTCCCAAGAAACATACCCTATCCCCTTGTAGTTAGTTGGAAACCTCTAGTGTATGGGGAGGAGATCTTGAGGCGTTTTGACCCATCGGATTGGGGAACCACTTAGTTGTTCCCGACTTTGGGATGTTAAAATACATCTTATGGGTTTTATTGAGATGTATAGAGATAGAATAAAGGACTAAATTAGATGCATTACTCATCCATGAGTCATGAAAGGCATTGGTTATAGCCCCTGTTAATTATTTTCACTGAAGGGGGATTTAACAACCAGTATTGTCCTTACTTACGGGATACATAGTGGTTCATTCAGTTGATCAGGGTTAAACTGGAGGATTCCCTTGACTGTTTTGGAATTTGAAACCTTTAGTTGAGATGAGTGGCCTGAGACCCAAGTGATTTTCATGTTCTCAAGGGTTACCTTGGATTAATATATTGAGTATTTTCACTACCAAAAAAAATAAATAACTTATGACAAGGGATATTTACTAACATATAACATTTATGTTTTCAAAAATGAAATTTTTTAAAATTTATTATGTTTTATTGGTTCTGATTTTAAGTACCAAAACCTTTTTTATCGATTTATATATATTTATTAAAATCTTTTACTAATAGTAAAATTTATTACTTTTTCATAATAATAAATACATTTTTTATTACTGTTTAATATATTATATATAATAGCTGTTTCAAACTAATCAATTTATATTTATAAATATTTTACAATGAACTATTTACTAAATATTTATCATTAGTAGAAACCCATTTTTTATACTGATTATTATATTTATGATTAGATTCCTTATTTACTTTTAAATTATTTACTAAAAATATCTAATTATTTGATTTTAATTTTTATTTTTCTCTAAGTATCAATATTTTGTTTTCTAATTCTATTCATTTAAAAACATTTTAATACATTTTTAAAAAAAAAATAGTTCACTATGATATATGAATTTAATAAAACTAAGAAATTTAAAAATTACAATCTTAATAAAATTAATGAATATATTTTAAATATATATAACTAATAATTGATATTCATATATTGATGTATTTTTTATATTATAAACCAATAATATTAATTTTTATAAACAATTTTATTTAATATATTTATGATATAATTTTAAAAAAAGTAATTAGTAATGGATATTTACATATTGAAATTTTATTTATTTATTACATTTTTTAAATTTATTATAAATTATATTTATTATATATTACATTTATTTAATTTTAAAAAATTAATAATTTTTCTATATACATATATATTCATTAAAAATTTATCAAGAATAGTCAGCATAATTTGATATTTTATTTTGTTAGTTTATTTTTGAAACACATGCTCGATTGGATTCAAGTTTCCAGATTCCATACACTTATTCAATCCATCTGCTTCAATCATGCTTTTCTTTGGCTTTATGAGCACCTTTTCTTACATGACGATCACTTCCCATCATTGTCTAATAATTCCTTCTACCCACTTGATAATACATTCTGATATCTTCATCTTTATCCTCATTTATTTCATCTAGCATTCCACTATTTCTAGTCATCTAAAGTTATATATCACAGTCTCAAATAATATCACCTCTATATTCACCATATATTATTCCTAAAAATATTCTCATATTACTATAAATATGGAATTTATTTTTAACATCCCAATCTGATAAGCTCACATCCCCTAAGTTAAAAATCTCTATATTCTATTATGTGGCCTTTTGTACGGTGTATCTTACATAACAGGGCTCTGATGTATGGTTGTTTTTCATTTTATTATTTTTTCTCAAAAAAATTTACTATGTCATTATCATTATGGTGTTTTCATTACCAATTTACCATATACCTACCCATCTTCCCCTTTTTTATATAATTTTTCTCTCATTCCAAGTGAAGTTTTTTTAATTATTATTATTTTATATAGTTATCTTTCTCCATCATTTTCATTTAATAAACCTCGGATTAATGTATATTTTTTAGTTATGAAGTGATTAGATATGACAATTACATATGATATAATTATTGGAGTTTAGGATTATTTATTTATTTTCATAACTATATATAATTAAATTTCTCATTATTCTATAAATAGTCCTATCATGTTTGAGAGAAATTTCTTTACTAGTGAAATTTTTTTTCATTATAAATTTTTTACCTATGGTCACCTACTCATTTTATATGAAGAGTTAATTTTTTCACTTTAGATATACCATCACATTGACGAAATTGGTAAATGTTATCTCTTAACCACCATCAATATGCTTTTTTACAGTTCCGGATATTACATCATAAGAATTATGTTTCTGATAACATGGTAGGTTTCTAATTCCCAACATCAGTTCTCTTAATAACCAAATGAAACTATAAATAGTTTCTCCTAAATATAAATATATATATATAACAAACTCAACATTGATTTAATTTTTTTCTAGAATCATTTTATTCATTGTATCTGAGGAGTTACAGAAATGTAATTATAGTTTTATAATTTATTAATCTACAACTGTGTGTGTATTATGTTTCATTTTTCATATTATTTGTCCTCATATATTTTCTATATAGATATCTCAGTAATAAAGAAATGATTTTATTTTTTATTTAATACACATTTCATTCTTTTAATTCTTTCTAATATATTGATCCATGATTGTATTTTATATTTTATTTCTTATTTTTCAATCTGTATATGAAAATATTTTAAACCAAATTTCATTTCTAGAATTTAAATTGCTGTTTTTTTCAATAATTATTTAGATATAGATTTTTAAAACATGATACATACCTGCTGTATAATTTGTGAAATTTAGGGAACTTCAACATTATAAATTTGAGTTTTAGAATATAACATCCTACTTTAATATCAATTTCATGTCCTTATATATTGGAAACATTCTTCTATTTATTAGTATTTTATTGTTATTATATTTTCTATTATTTTCAATAGGAACAATTGGAGTACAATCTTGGGTTGGGACTAACTCATATAGTCAACCAGGTTATCATTCTATTATATATTATATTGTTTAAAATTGAAATACATTGATTCTTGTCCCTATAAATACAAGAAAATATGGATGAAGGGTGTTTACATTCCAAAATTTTTTCAATAAAAGTGTTAACATTGCATTTTCTGCAATATGTTAATAATTATGATGCATTTTTCTATAGCAGTATGCAATGTATTCATTATGATTTTATATTCATGTTTTTTTACATAATAATGAAAAAAAATTTATTAATCTATTTAATTATTTCATATGTTAAGTAAAAATAATATTAAATGGTCCCATCATTTTTATAGTAAATTTGATAATAAAAAAATATAATAGTGAAAATTATTTGGTGACACTCTGTTAGAGCTATATATTGGGTGATTGATCTAAATTTGTTACTGATGCTAGATTCAAGAATAAAAGTGGGTTGTGAAATAAAAAATTGTAGAACAAGAAGAATTTATAGATTCCTTTAAAGGTAAAAATTTATAATCGAGGGATTTTAATTTCATTTTAATTTCATTTTTTGATAATTGTTTTAGTTTTTTTTCATTATTAATTATAATAATAATATCTAAAATGTTAAATAGAAATTAAAATTTTTAATTTTTATTAATGTTGAAAGGGATAAAATTAAATTTTATATTGATTTGGGTTTCAATGGAAGTATATATTCTTGTTTTCAGGGTAAAGACATAGAAATTTAGTTGAAATATGAAACAAAAACAAAGGGGGAAAATGAATGATAGGGTGTAGTGTATTGGGTTTCTATATTTTCTATTGGTGTTCCGGTGAAATATTTTAGTGGAAGTGTTAATGTATTTGTGAGATATTATTACAAATAATATAATAGTATAAGAGTATTGAAGGTACAACTGCTGCAAATACTTTTTTTTATTTTCAAAAAAGCCACTTTATGGGAAGCAGGAAACCTTACACGAGTCGTGACCACAAAAAAGTTCAAATTAAAATTACAAAATTCGAAGACAATAATCCCATTTTAGATCTGGATAATTACAACCCATGGGCCTATCACGGGTCATCGCCTCCCCAGCATCACCATCGTCAAGATACTTGCTGGAATTCCCCTTGGCGGCACATCGTGATGGAGCCCCAACATCAAACAGCCACGATAGGCCAAGAATCATCAACAAAAACCAAAACCCAAAGCGAGCAACCTTCAATCGAACGCATCCCAATAGACTGAATGCGTCACAAACCAAAATCAACCAGCAATCACCAAGTAAAATCACCAAAAATTATTCATCAACACATCATGAACAATAATGACTAAAAAGAATGGAATTATAAAACATCACCATAACCAGATCACAGAGTCGCCATAGAAAATATCCGGTCGTCGCCATCCAAGTCACTCATCGGGGTTGCGACAAATCTCCAATGACATGCCGGATAAGAGGAGGCATCACTCGAGGTGTAGATCCTGGAGCACATCTATCGACCAGCACCACATATCCAAAGAAACCCTATCCCAAAAGTGTGAATCGAGTCGAGAGGAACCACTGTCTGAGACGCTAGAGGGTTGAGGAGCCTCACCGGAGTCTAAATCGCACAAGGCTGGGACTGACTCCCAAATGGCACCGACTCCACTACATACGAGAAACCACTGCCACGATCCTAGAGGAAGGGTTCCACACAAACCCTAGACAAGGAAGGAGGTGGCAATAAGGGGATAGTTGATGGATCAAATTTATAAATTGTAACAATTATGGGTCCTTGGTATTGAAATTTTAAAATGGAATTTTTTTTTTAGTTTTTGGATTATGATTTGACCTATAACCATTGGGTACCAATAGGTGAACCCAAATCAATTAATATGTTATCTTCTCTTTTAAACTTCTTCGCACCTTATCTCAGACATCTAAATGTGGCTATATTGGATAGACTCCTGTACTTACAACATATCCTGGTACATTATGAGTTTTGGTATTTAAAAAAATCACTATTCGTATAAAAATAAGTTCTTCTTAAGTGTTTCATATTTTATCTATAACTCTCATATAATTCATGAAATATTTATTGAATATATTAAGTAAGAGTTTATCTTACAAGACAATTATTTTATAAGATTAAAGATATCTATTTATGTATGATTAAATTTATTTATTTATTAAGGGAATTTATCTTATACTAAATTATTATCTTAAGCGTAATATAATTATCTTATGAGGAAAACCCCATTTCCCTAAAAAAATATTTTTTTTTCTTATAATGCAATTTTTCTTATAGAATCTTATATTAGAGATACATATTGCTATGTAAGATAATCATCTTATAAGGAAAGAAAATTATCTACTAAATAATCATATTAATTAAGATAAATTAGATGGAAATTATTTGAATTAATTTATCTTACTAAAATAAAATTTGTAAAAGTATAATATTAAAATCATCATTGGAAATTTATTATCTTAACTAAGTAAAACATTACCTTTTTATGTAAAATTATCCAATTAAAATTAATTTTTTTCTTATGTAAGTTGAATTCAAAGCTCTGTATTGTTTTATTTTCCAATGATTCTCTTTACATCATCAAATGTGAATATTTCTATATCATAATTACCATACAAAAACCAATATATCTTATAGAATTTCATGATTATACTGATAATATTTGTATATTATCTATACAGTTCAATATGTAGTTTATATATGACAAAAAGAGTTTCCTAAATAAGGAAATATTTATTAGAAAATGCATCTTTTCTCTAAGGATGGAAGAATCCAATAAATAGTGTTTCTTATATCGATTTCCATATTTGGAAAAGAAGGAAAAACATGAGGAAGAACATGTCACTTCATCATTTCAAAATAATTATTCACATGAACATTATTATTACTGAGTGATCTTATATTTAAATTCAAAAGAGTATATTTATATATAGGATTTAGATATACCATGAAGTGGTTTTTATGTGTTGAAGAAAGAATATACATTCTTCAGATTCAATATAAATATAAAACACTAAATGCTTCCCTAAATTTTTGGTTCTTGATATATACTTCTTTTCAATAGAAGAAATTCTAGAGCTAAGAAAAGAATATTTTCATGTTCAATGGACCTATGTTAAACTATTATTAGTTTTTAATTACAACTGTATGATTCATTATTATTTAAAACAATTTTTACACCCATTTATATTTTAAATTAGTTTGATTAAGTGAGTCAATGCTCTAGATAGTTTATGTAAAGGGAGAGCCTAGATGAAATCTCTTGGTCCTATGTAATAAGAAACAACTTCTTGCACTCAACTGGGAAACCATTGAAAAATTGATGATATAGTGAAAATAAATAAATTCTAGGAGTAGAGTGTTTTTGGAGTTGATTATGTGATTTCTATTTCTAAATCAAAAAATAAATATATTTTATACAATCTATTTTTTTGTTCTTTTATCTTACATGGATTTTTTTGGTCAATAAAACATGGGAAATTTTATATCATTAAGAGTTTGTATTTAAAGTAAACAAAATTTTTAGGACTCAATTGACCCCTATTGTGATTTTTTGTAGCCATTATCATAAAAAATAATGGGTATCAAAGAATATTACTCTTAAATTTTTAATTTCCAAACACATAAGTTAAAATATCATCTTGAAAATGGATTAAATTACTAATAAAATAAAATGTAGTTCAATTATTATATCTCTAAATATTAATGGGGATATTTATGGATCATGGAATTTATATATGATCATCTATATAAAGAACCTTGGTATAAAATGTTTTATCAAAGCTGTGATACCTTATGAAATTTCAATATCTTAACTAAAACATGGGAAATAACACTGAAAAAAATTGATTTAAATTTCAATGAAATGAAAAAAATTATTTTTGGATTATGTCCAGAAAAGTATAACCAAGTTTCTCCTTTCTAAAAGTTCGATGAAATGTGGACTACTATAGAGGTCTATTTTGAAGGAACAAATAATGTGTATGATCTTAGGTATAATGCATATAAGATAAGGTTTGACACATTTTGTATATTAAAAGGTGAGGGTGACATAAAATTGATGGAAGAATCTATGAGGTGGTAAATAATTTTTTTAATTTGGAAAACACATTTATAAACTAGATCTTTCTTAAAATACTCATTGAGTTCTACCCCTGTTATAGAGTGGGTTATTAGCTTTATTTGGGAAATCTACAGAGGAAATAGATTTAAAAATAAAAGAGATCATGGAAACCACAATGATGTATGATGCAGATATGGAAGCTAAATCTAGATATCACATTTAACTAATAATTATAATGATTATTTGAATATTTAGATGTACAAATATTAAAAAAAATTAAACAAATTCAAACAACATATTTATATGATGATGATACATCAAATATTTTATCTTCTGATAGTGAGATAACTACATTTTTTCTATTATGTTTAAGAGGTTTTTATATTTGGAGATGATGTTTAAATAATCCCTTTAAAAAGAACAAGAAATTAGATGGTAATTATAAATAAGTGAGATGGGATGAATTTAAAATGATTAGGAAAATCAAACCATACTCTCCGTAGTTTCTTGATAGAAAAAATTAAGAGAAAGTGTACATGATGAAATTATGATATGAGAAGAAAGTTAAAACGGTTATGACGTCCACACGAAGTGCTATATAGGATTCAAGTGAAGATCTATATTTATAATCAGATGTTGAAAATTTTATTCAGAAAACTTACATGTGTTTTTGGCCCACTTTAATGAGTTGCATTAAAATTATTCTTCATTGCATGATTCTAAATTAAAAATGAACATTTATCATATGAGGAAATAGGATACTATTCTATCATTATATAAAATAATTATTAATCTTTTAAAAATTAAATTAAGACTCATAAAAATACTTATAGTGTTATTAATAAATATAAATATAAATCGAATAAAAAATTTTCATATTTAAAAACCAAGAAGAAATATTATACTACATCATTTATTAAACCATGAAATAGGATTTAAAAAATCAAGAAAGATGATAAAGACATACATTATACATAATTGTTTTCAAAAAAGGTGAAACCCTTTTATATAAAATTCATTTAAACATTAAGGGTCATAAAAATATATTGGTAATATGACGATAATGTGAGACGCCCAAGAATAAAAAATATATTTTTTTCTAGTTAGAAGAAATATTACTTCAAAAAAATTATTATTTTTTCATTATATAGATTTATGGTATTATGATATCATATATATTTTATAGAAAATAATTTTTTTGGAGTCAAACATTATTTTCATTAGAAATTTTTTTCAAATTTAGTGATTCATTTTCTAGATAGAAGAATAATATTCGGGATACTAAATCTATAGTATCTATATTTTTCTAAGATAAGAGTATTTTTATACCAAAAAATATTTTTGTTTAAGTTATCATGGTAGGTAAATATCCATAAGAAGTTTAAAGAAATGAGTTTGTGTATGGTGGTTTATCAAGGCACTTGAGTGTGGATTTATCTAACTTTCACTAACTATTTAAGGTCGATTGTGGATATTCCAAATTTAGTGAATACATAATAGAAACATTATATGTCATTGGAACAATTGTAAATCGAAAATATATCCCAATAAAAAAATACTCTTTATTGAAGGATTAAATAAATCATTAATAAGTATTTTATACCTTTGTGATAATGGTTGTTCTTTAGATTTTCAATATATGAATCCTTTGTTTTTAAGAACAAAACCTCAATTTTAAGAACATATGTACTGAAAATGATTACACCTTGGACATAAATTCCTTGTTTAGATAGAATTTAAATTATTTAAATGATAAATTAATGGAATTTTGGATTTGGTATATAAATATTAGACATTATAACATTTATTCCTTGAGAAAGATAGCCAAAATATGTTTTCTTTCTGATTTTCCTAACATTCATTTGTATAAAAAGAAACTATGTGATTCATGAAAAATGGTCATGAAAACAAAGTCATATTTTAAAATATTATAAGAGGTTTTCACTTTGAGCCCCCTAGAACATATCCATAAGGATTTGTTTGGACCTGAAAGAACAAGATGCCTTCCTGGAAAATCATTGTTTGTATATTAATTGAATATTTTTCAAAGTTTACCTGGGATTAAATTTTGATATATAAAAGTGGAAATTGTTATGTTTTATTGATTTATATAATATTATAAAAAATTAAAATGATTTCCAAATTCCCTTCTTTAAGTAGTGATCAAGGATGAGAGTTTGGGAATCATGAATTTAATTCATTTTTATTTCAAAACAAGTTATTAGACAAACTTTTATGCCCCTAGGAAACTTAAAAAAAGGTTTTATTGAAAGGAGGAATATAAAATTCTAAAAAAATTATATTTTTTTTTAGATATTCAATTTCTACTAATTTCAAGGATAAATCCATTTTAAATGTTATTTCATTAAAAGAGTTCCAATAAGTCATATTTTCAAGAAATATAACTATGAGTTTTGGAACTATATAAAACTAAATGAATGATGCATTATTGTTTTTGGATGTAAGGATTATATCTTGAACATAAATGACAATATTTGTAAATTTGATCCAAAATTTGATGAAATAATCTTTCTATATTATTCTACTACTTCCAAATCTTGTTGATATTTTATGAAATGGTCAAGGATTATTGAAGATTCAACTCATATGAACTTTTTTGACAATGATCCTTTTGATCACAAAATGACTTGGCTTGATGAGTTAAGTTATTGTCATAGAACATTGAGACTTGAACCATTTTTTCATTAAAAATAATGACTATTTAGAACATAAATATTGTGTACCAAATCCAAAAAGTGTTGATACTAGTAATCCTAAATGCCTGCTAACTTGACAACCATGAAAATTTAAATAACATAACATATAAATAGTAATATGAATTTTAAATCAAGGTTTTTTGAATAGAATAATAGTAGGAAATTTTATATAATTATCTACCTTTTAAGCCCATATAGAACCTAGAATTATTGAACAAGCCTTAGTAGATGAGAGTATAGTTTTTTGCAATACAATTAGATTTAAACTAGCTCAAGAAGTATAAATTAATGGAATTAGCTGATATAACCTATGAATACCCTATTATTGGAACAAAATGCGTATTCAAGAACACTAAATATGATCATAGTGTTATTAGTATAAAAATTTATGTTATTTGAAAAAGGTTATAACCAATAAGAGGGAATAGATTATGTAGAGAACATAAACCTCATATCAAGGTTAGAATTAATAATAATCATATTAGCTTATACATCTCATTTGACTTTTAAATTATATTTTATGGGTGTTAAATCATAATTTCTAAATTTATTTTTAATAGAGTATGGTTATGTTGAATATACTCCTTGTTTTTAAGACCCCCATGTTAAAATTTCAGTTATTAAATATAATAATGCACTTTATGGACTTAAACAACAACCTAAGTCATGGTATATAATAGAATTATATTTTATTTCATCAATTTTTTTTAATATTATATAAGATGAAACATATTTTTTGAAAAAATTCTCTAAAAATACTTTTCATGTGAAAATATATATTGATGTTATTGTTATTGAGGGAAAAATGCAACAAACCAATTTTTTTAAGGAATAAAATTTTATTCAATATAGTATGTTATACACAATACTATTTTCCATGAAAGGAAAACAAATTGAGTTACCTTTCATTACTCTCAAGAATGAATTTCTTTAATATCTTGCGTTACACATAAGACCACATTTTGTTGAAGAAAAGTAAATTATTAAAATATTATTATTTAATATAATAAGATAAAACTTATCCATTAAATTTTATTTTATTAATTGAATTAAATAACTTTAAAAATATATGGTTTAATTTATTGGTTAAAGGTTAATTAGAAATGAATATAAAAACTTATTAAATATAAAGGAAATTGTTTTACAAATAAATACTTTGTATGCTCTATAGGCGTTTTATAAATAATATTAAATTACGTTCTATTAATTAATTATATTAATTAAATATATATATTATATATTAAATGATTTTTTTATATTAATCCAATTTATTTTAAGGGACTAAGATAAAAACAAATCCAATTTTATGCATAAAAAGCATTATTTTTCTAAAGGTGGTTTTTCCAACTTTTAATAGTGCTCCTCTTTTGTAACAAAATTTATATAATATAATAAATTTTATTACACAAAATATGGTTAATATTTGAAATTAAAAATTCCAAAGTATCTTATGTTGAATATTTTTTATTTTTATGAGAAGTTTTATTTTTTGATGAATATTAGAATATACAGAATTAAATTGAAAACAGACTTTTCATCTAAATAACATTTAATCTTAAATTATCTTTTAAATTGATTTTAAAGATAAATTAGATCATTTATACATATTTAAGCCCAATTTATGTCATTTTATTCAATTTAATTATGAATTATTATATAAAAAAATTTCATACTTTATAACTTTAAAAACCTAATTTTTCATCACGTCTTCCCTATATATTTTAAATTAAAGTATTCCTCTTCTCAGAGATAAATTTAGAAAAATAGATTTTGTTATTTTGAATAAGAATAATTTATAATTTATAATTATATTGTCTAATTTTTTTTCCAAATATATTAGCATAAATAGTTAATGCTAATCACTTTAATCAAGCTAAAAATGTGCTTACTTAGAGCTTAATCATAAAAGAAATTGGGTAAAAATGAACCAAAAATTGTCCAAAAGCCATTTTATAGAAATATTTCGATCATAGAACCTATTTTATGTAATATGTTTTATTATTAGTGGAACATCAGGTATAGTACACCTCCCAATATTGTTTACACTTTGGTATTTATAGGAATACCACTCCTCATCAACTATAAAAGGGAACTCACTCCCCTCTCTTATTCAAACCTCCAAACACATTTGGATCATCCCAAACCTTCTCAATTCACTAAAAATTTTCCATTTCCTCATTCTAAAATCATTAATTTGGTCATAATTATGACCAATTAAGGCCTTTTGTATAAAGAAAATGGAGATACCCAAAGAATATGCAACTTTCAATAAAAAATGGATATGTATTATTTGTCTCTCAGAACACATTAATTATTTTAATATGATTATTATAATATAAAATACATATCATAACTATACTGATATTTTTTATCTTAATTATATCACATACACCCCTTCACACTTCCATCAAATGGGTTACAAAAGAATCATTTGCGTGTATGGTGGACTATCGCCTCACGAACCGATGTCCTTTATTTTTCCATTTTCACATTTCATGGTTGGGAATAATGATTGAAATAATATTTATATATGATATATATTATTTTATTATGACCATTCAATTTTTATATCAAAAATACCTTCATACTTACCATTTTTTGGGAAAGGAAAGCTTTATTCGTGTGTACGATGGACAACCACCTTATAAAACGATATGATTCGTTAAAAAATTTCATGAAACATATTAAGGATAGATTTAATAAAAATATGTGCTATATATAAAATTACTATGATAAATTAATAATTATATAAATATATAACATTTATTTTTCTTTCTTTAATATGATTGGAAAATGGAAGCACCATTCATGAATATGTACAACCTACTATCTCAATGAATAGTGCATTAAATTTCCTATCACAAAATTTTATAGATTACTATAAATAAGTATATAATTAATATATATGATATATAAAACTTGTTTTATATTTTTTAGATGGTTAATTCATGATCTAATTATGAATAAAAAATTAACAAGTCAAAACATACTTGAAAAACAATTCAGTTATTACCCAAAATGAAAAGGTAATAATTTCTTATAAAAGGATAATATATGATATCATAAATATCAATATAGTAATAAAATAAATTAATAAAATGATTAAAACCATTATACATGATTTCGAAGAGTGTTCAACTAGAATTAATCATTAGGTTAAAAATTCCAACTCAATTTACATTCCATTGAGACTTATTTGTTATTAGGAAACAATTCGCTTTAATGTGGTGTATATATTGTATCGTTTTCATTTAATATCATTATGCACTCAGAATTCATTTTATTTTATGATTCACTTCTAAATATCTCATCCAATTGGTTTTGGATTGAAAATTACCAAGTGGTAAAAGATATACTTCCAATCTAACATTCTATTGATATTGTTAACTTCATATTGTAATAATCACTATATTTTAATAATTCATCATTTTAAATTTTGTTTACCATAATATGAATATTAATTTTTTAATATATGATTATTTCTTAAGTCGGATATCATTTTTACAAATGGTGTATATTTTCAAAGTTGTTTTGAATATCTATGGAAATGTTGATGAATCTTTATTCTTTACTCAATATGGATATTTGATGATAATGTACATCATTAAATTGAATATTCAATATCTAAGGATTTTTTCCAAAGACATGGGTGGGTCTTGGTTGATGATAACCCCTCGACGAATCTATAGTCTCATGAGATGAACCATTTCCATAAATCATATGTGTTATTACACATTAATTTTAAACTCTTATAGGAATAGATCATGATGGTAAAGGTTCCATGTACCTATGAAACATGGAATCTAATAATTTATCATTTTCTTCATTCATAATTTAGTGATAATTATCCTTGATATTTTCACCAGGAAAAATCAATGAATGCCTTTCATTATCATCTTATTGATTAAATGCAATTTGTGTTCAGTTATTCTATATTCAATATTGACTATGACTTATCTAGTTATTTAAATGGAATGTTTGCTTAGTTATATACCTATACATATTTAATATTATCATTTATTTATTATTTCATCCACTGTACATAACCCTTACTTATAATTTTAGCACACCATTATTTTATTTATTTTCCTTCAGTTATAAAGAAAATATATTAGGATGGGTTTCATGGACTCATAACATTTTACGTCATTATAAATTATGTTTCATTATCAGTTACTTAATTAAAATGGGTATCATGAATGTATCTGATTTACAAAAATGATAAACTATTTGACACTTTGGTATTTGAATCTAGTATCTATGTTTATGTAAAAAATTATAGTACAAGCTCTAGGCTATAGGGGTCTGCATCATCACAGTTAGTATTTCAGTAGGAACCAAGCCTTAATTTTGGTTTCACTACCTAGGTTGAGATTTAGGGTCCACAATGGGGAATTTATGCTCTAATGAGGGATTTTGGGTGAATTCTACACCCCAAAATGATAAAGGGTTAAACTATTAAATTACATGGCTTATGTCAACACGGATAACCTTTCATTTTGGGATCCTAATAGATTAGAAATCCACATTTAAAAATCCTTGGATTAGAGTAGTGACTAAGATAGGTAACCTTATGAGAAGTTTCCTAGGATATCTGTGAGTGAGGACAACAAACACTAGAAAAAATGTGTTGAAATGTGGGGACAATCATTAGTCATATGACTCGTTCAAGCATGTGGGTAGGCCCCAAGTAGGGGACCACATGTTATTGGGGAAACTGGATGTACCTTGTCATCCAGGACCTAATGGGCATGGTGAACCAGGGTGTATGTTCTATTATCGGGTCCCAATTGTAAAAGTTAGTCTCAAAGAACGTTGAGTTAAATCCTTGTGAACTTGATTTAGGAATACATTGATTAAGGAATATAACCCTATTATATGATTTTATGATAAGTATAGAAACATATCATAATGTTTTCAGAAGGTTGAGATAATGTGTTTTTTCTATAAATACACCCATTCCTTGATATTATAAGAGGACTTGGTTCAAGAAAAATTGTACTGTGGGTTAATAACTCCAAAAAATATGTCTTGTTCTTGAATCGAGCATAACCTAGGTCATGATAACCTGCCTTACTGCATATTTGGTTTGACAATCCTGAGGGAAATGCTTTGGATAATTTACATTTTGTTCAAAAAATATTATAAATTTTTTTAAAAGATAATGAAAATTAATTACCTCGGTGAAATTCTAGACGAATAATGGAATTATGTTGAAATAAAATTGGGGAGTATTTATATATTGGTATTAAATAATTAAAATTTAGTTGTTTTTTTACCAATGTTATTTTAGTTATATGAATCGTTAAATTTATTAGGATTCCATTAAAATTTATAAGATTTTGTGTATTCATTATCAAAAGTGTAATGGATATGATAATGGGTTAATGAGTTTAAGATTGAAAACAAGATCAATTGATTAACTTTTTTTAGATTTCATGAATTGGTATTGTTTAAGGATTAAGGATATTTTAAATTATTTTTTTAATATAACCCATTAGTTTGGAAATTTTTATGTACAAAATTTATTTTTGGAATAATTCCTTTAAATTTTATATACATAAATGTAATGGTGTTTATAGAATTTCATTTTAATATAAAAATAATATTATTTGACATTTTGGAAAAAAATTATTAAAATCCTTAGCGAGAAATTTTTTTGATGATTAAGTATATTTTAAGGATATACATAAAATTGTTGGGAACATTATAGAAATATTGTTTAGAAAAAGGAAAACATAAATGCTAGGTTACAACTCATTTAATCTAGCAAGGTAGTAGTGCATTAACACAAATAAAGGGATGTTATGGTTTTTACGCAAACCACTAACATACACAATGTACTGGTTAATATGTAATTAGTATTAATAAAACAATTTAACAAATATATATTAATTTAGAACTAGTAGTTTTATTTTTTCGATTTATAGATTTATTTACAAATCATATTGGTATTGGAAAAAAGTTAGTGAAAAACATAATTTTTTTAGTGTTTTCTATAGATCATATGATTCGTTAAATGTAAATTTTAATAATTATGGAATAAAAGATTAATTTTTGGTTATTTCATTTGAATAGTAAGAGATGAGAGAATAACTAGGAGAATAAATTGTTCATATGAAAAAGAAACATATCAATTAATTGTATTTCTTAATATTTTTATATAGCGAAAGAATTACTCAACATTAAGAATATGATCTTGAAAAAAATGTTATCTGAATACATTATATTTTTTTGAACTGATGGTATTTTAAATCATCATAGATTTATTTATTTGAGGCCCTCAAAATTAAATTTATCATTAAATATCATGTGATTCATTATCTCAATCACTCTCTGTATGTATTAACACCTTTTTCCAAGGCTATATATTCACCTGCTAAGAAAATTATAAAAGAATCAAAATTTAATCAATAGAATGTGTGACACAAAATAAAAAGATTACATATGAATAAAATATCCTGAAGCATTAACATATATTTAATATTTCATATATATTCAATATATGGTATATATTTCAATGAACAGAACATTGAATTAGCTTGTGTTACATGCAATAATGCGATTCTTTGATAGCTTAGGTTTCAAACAAGAATGGATTTTACGGAATAATATTAATATATTTATTTAAAATTAAACATATATTAAAGATATTAAATAGGAAGATATAAATATTATTTACTAACATGTGAAAAATAAATGTTTTAATTCCATGGTTTCTAATTTATTATAAATTAATATAAAAACCAATTGAAATTTTTAGAAAAGTTTTTATAAAAATAATTATATGCCAAAAGATCAATATAATAATAAATTAAATTAATTACTATTAGTGGATGATATTAAAAAAATTATATGTTATATATTCAAAAAAATTGGTCATTAATCCAATAAATTTTAGAGTCATAAAATAAGAAAAAAATTCAAATTTCACACATAAAAGATGTATTTTTTAAGGTATTTTATCTTCCTTTTATTAGGATCCCTGTTTAATAAATATTAAGGTTAATAAATGCTATTTTAAACAATAAATTTTTAAAAAAAAAAATAATTTCAAAATTATCTTACTGTGAATTTTTGTTATTTTTTTGAGAAGTTTCGTTTTTTGATGAATAGTTACAAATACTGGATTTTAATTTCATACAGAATTTTCATCTAAATAATGTATATTGTTAAATTATATTTTAAATTGGTATTAAATTAAAATTAAATAAAATATACATGTATTAGTTAAATTTGGACCATTTTTATAAATTTTATGTTTTATTTAGATATAAAAACTCAATAAATGCTTGAATATCATTACTTTAAAAACCCACATTCTCATGTCACATAGGATTTTAATTTTAAATTGATTATTTCCACTTAGGTGAATTTAATATGAGAAAATTGATTCTATATTTTTAATAAAAATAATTTCTAATTAATAATCTAGTAAATGTTATTTTTTACTAGTGTGATTAGTGAAAATAGTTAATGTAAATCACATTGATTAAGGTAAATATGAGTTTACTTAGTGATTAATATTAAAAAAAAGGTGTGTAAATCACCCAAAACATGTAAAAAACCATTGTTTAGAAATATTTAGACAATATAATTTATTTTATCTAATATGTTTATTTATTTTAGTCACATGAGGGAAGGAAGACCTCCCAGTATTCTTTTCTTTTTGGTATTTACAAGAATTTAACTTCTCTTCCACTATAGAATGGCACTCACTCCACTCCCTTATTCAGACCCTCATTACATATTTATCATAAAAAACCATTTCAATTACCTTCCAATCTTCCCTATTGTCATCATATATGACTTAATTTGGGAAAAAATCTAACTATGGAATCTCGTTCGTGCAAATCGAAGGATGATACTTGATGAAGTGGTAGTGTTTTCCTAAATTAATTTTTTTATTATTACTTTATCCACCTCTATAAGTTATTTGTATATTATTATTATCTAATAACTTTGGTATCTTTACAATATTAATATGTTGTTATGTTAGTGGAAGGACCTATAACTTCACATACATCCATAAAATGTTTTATGAAATCATCATTCATGTATACGATGGACTACCGACTCACGAAACAATGTCTTTCATTTTTTCCACTACGATATTAAATGTTTGGAATAAGATTATAAATACAATTCGTATATGATATTTATGACACTTATGTTTTATTTATTCTTTTTTATTATTATATAACACATAACTTCATTTGTTCCACTTTTTTGGAATACTATAACGTTGTTCATGTGTATAATGATGTACCGCCTAATGAAGGGACGAGATTCGATAACGATTTTAATGGAATGTATTAAAGATAGCTATAATAAAAAATGTGACATATATAAAATTAAAATGATTCTATAATGATAATATATATATATATATAACCTCTTTTATTTCATTCAATGTTACTAGAAAATAGAATCTACGCTCATATGTATGTACGACCCACCATATCCATGAATAGATTATTTCATTTCGTATCAAAAATATTTATGGATTAATATAAATAAATATATATAGGATATATATTGTATTTAAATCAACGTATAGGTAGAGACCTGTGCTTTTTGGACTATTATTTTGAGAAGGAATTCGAATTTTTTCTGTCGGATGCTCAAAAGGCATAAAATAGATTTTTCCCAAAGAAGATTAGATTTTTTAAATATTTGGACCACTAAGTTGACCCTAAAATAGGTTTTTAAGCCTACTAAGGGAGTTTAGTAAAACTCCATGTCGTTTGAATTTTGGTATAATTATTAATAATTAATATTTATTATATTAAATATTAATTTATTTGTGCGGGTTCATTTTGCTGTAAATTTTGAATGGAGTGTCGGATTGAGATTTTTTCACTAACATTGACTCCTAAATGGTGATTATATCCAATGTGATTCATAAACATGAGTCAGGCGTCGGGGCTGGAATGAGCCCCTTTTTCTTTTTTTTCTTTTTCTTTTTTCCATTTTTATTTTGTTTTCTTGTTTTCCATCTTCTTTCTCATGGAAACCTCATGTGGCCCCTCCTTTGCTGTGACCTAAGAAAGAAAAGGGAGAGGGATAGATAATGGAAGATGTGTACAACAATGAATCCCCCAATGCACTGGTCCAGTGTGTAGCGTCAGTGGATGGAGAAATCAACCAAAGCTTCAGCAGTTTCCACTCGAAGGTAGGCATATTTTTATATTTTCCAAAAACCTCCTTAAATTAAATGTTTTAAGTTATTATATCAATTTTATGCATCCGTGAGGTACATAGATTTCTAATATGTGGTCTAGGAGGAAAACGGGTGTTTTGGGTGATCTAGAAAGGTTTTACATTCAAGAAAATTGGATAACATAGCATGTGGATCAGGGGGACATTCCATGCGTTCTTTCTATTTTGGGGAAGGTTAATTTTAAGAAGTATACACCATGTACAAGGGTGTACATCACGTGTACTAATACTTAGTCATGTAGCCATGTATAGGTTAGGGTAACACATGCATGGGAATATGGCCATGTGGAGTACACAGAAAAACCACATTTGGGCTACACGTCATGTAAAAACTACATACCCTATCCTTGTATTTGTCCAGACCAAATGAAGGACACATGCATATACCATTTGTAGGGTACATACTATGCGCATGTTTCTCACACTATGTACCCGGGGCAATGCACGCCCACATGGCATGATGAGAGTACACACTATGTACCAAGGTTACAAGTTGTGTATTATCCCCTTGTAACCCTTTGATGGTTTTCAAGGTTTTGTACCCAAATATCAAATCTGGACCCATGAGTTGTCCATTTAGAGTAGTTTTCTATGTATATTATTATAGGGAACTCCGTGGAGTAGTTTTAGGGTTTCTAATGGGTGTTTTGGAGATTTTTTCTAAACGGATAGTTTCATCCTTCGATTTTATCTTCAGTTTCCCTCTAGGAGTGGTAATTGAACATGAATTATTGGATGGGTGTTTGAACCAACCTCGTAGAGATCTTGACATCAAATGAGATATGAGCTCTCTCATATGACCTTTTTTTATGATGTTCCCCCTATGAGAGGTTCCCTTCTGGCCTATGAGTCTATGATAACTTTTGATTAAATGAATCCCTTTATGGATGACTATTTTTGTATGTTGATATAGGTAGCCCCTTTTAGGATCCCATAGATGTGCGTTGTACAGTGGATTCTGAATAGGATGCATATTGTTGCATTTATATGAAAGATTCTGAATAAGATTCCTTTCAGTATTTGACTTGAGGGACCCACAAGGATCCTGTTGTGTGATCATCCCAGAATTGTAGGTTGAGTTCAGGTAGATATGGTGCTAGGGTGTCACCTAGAACCCTTATCGAACTGGAATTCTTTGGAGGATGTTACTAGAGTGTTGGGTTGGGCGTTCTGGCCAGCCTCACTCATTTTTTATGTCTCAGAGTTGGTTTTGCTGATGCAGTAGTGTTTAACCAATGTGATTTCTAGTCGGTGGGTGTAGAGCCTGACACGAGGAATCTTCTTATATTTTGGGATGCCAAAATGTTCTCTCTGGGATCATTATTGATTATTGGGATTCCCATACGTGCTTACCAGAGATTATACTTCATAGTATCCGGTTGATGAGCCTTACATGTTGTTTATAATATGCCTTGAGTGATATATGGATTCCTGTTATATAATTCCTTGAAATAACTCATAGGTTGGATGATATAGGATGAGGATGATAATTATCCCCTTAATTTCAAGCATTGTGTTGCAAGACTCATGATAGATTACGCACTCCCAAGTGGTGTGGATGATTACGATCACCTCGACATCTGATTTGAATAATTATGCTCTTCTGCATCAGTTACGTGACTAGAAGGGTATAACAAGATGACTCACCCGTCAGTTCTCTATTTTTACAGGAATTAAGACCCAAAAATCATGGTATATTTGGAAATCTTGAGTGACGGGGATGGTTATAATCTCTTCAGACTTTTATCTGAATGATTACTCTCTTCTATATCAGTTACAAGACTTGAGGGGTGGATCATGGAGTTCACTGATTTGTTCTCTCTTTACAGATAACCTAAGGTTAATCCCTTTATTGTTATTTTTAGTTCCAAATTCAATGACCGCCTATGGACCGAGACTAGGGCTCAGACATTCGACTGGATTTATCGGCCTGGGCCGCTTGACGACTGACTCAGTGACCTTTTACAGGATGTCTGGATGTACTCTTTGGAATCCTGCTTTATAGTATTGACAATAAGTATACGGTATTCTTATTTATAGTATTTATTTTCAATTTATGGTATCATTATTTCCATTATTGGAGGTGAGTACGGTTGAACCCAGTTTTAGGATTACCACCCCCCTATGGTGATGTTTATTGCTCAGAGATATAATTCCATCACTGGTTGAAGCAAGAACATGTGATGGGATTTTGTACCCAGAGATCAACTTAATGACACATGGAATGAGTGACACAATTTCTAGCTCAATTCCATTGCACAGGATGTCCATGATATCGGGATTAAAGACCCATGGATCAACTATTGTTGTGGATTCGTGTTATTTTATTCAGATACCAATGAATATTCATAGTGACGTATATATGTATAGGTATGGTACAATATGTGTGTACATATATTGTTATGGATATACATGGTGGCACATTCCTAGTTGTTAGGTATTATAGAAATTGGTATCAAATATGGTTTTATATTGGGTTTTACATACTTTTAGTTGTGTCTCAACGAGGATGATCAGTTTCCTTTTTTATACAATTATAGAAGAATAGTTAACAGTTTATTGTCATGGTGCCCTACTAATATTGTTCCTCACCCCTACGCATGCACCTCAGTGTGTGTGTATACCTTATTTATGTATTTAATTTTGAGAATTTTTTTTATGGTGGATGGGGATGAGGACTAGAGTTTCATGATCTAGTATAGCTTCTTGTGTTGTTATTCACATTTGGATGGGCTAGTTTGATAGTTTCTTAATATCAGGTATGTGGTTTGTATTAAAGATAGTAGTAGATCCATGTACATTTAATTTCATTTCCTTTGTACTCCAACATCACTATGGTCGTCTGAATGGGTGACCAAGGTTGTACTATATTTTATTGTTGTTTGAGATTTTACAATATTTCATTTTCTATTATAGTATGTTTACTTTTTTGTTATTAACATCTTCCAGACTCTATTTACATTCTATTGGATATGATAATTATTTATTTCCAATATTTTTTACTCTGATATGAGGGAAAATTCTCCCCACTCTAACCTATTTGGCCCTCATTTCTAGTCAGAATCCTTTGGCATATAGGGAGATGCACTTGTGGCCAAGTAACCATCTGGCATGGGGCACCGTTTTAGTGGAATATGGGTTTCGTCATTATAGCGTGGTATCAGAGCTATTTTCTTTTCTAGTTTTTACTATTTGGGATATGGTATATTATAGTTTAGTAATGTGTTAGAACCTATGAATGATATCATAATGGTGTGTCGAGAACACTTGTTCTGGTAAGAAGTCCTGGTTTCTAGGGGTTTGGGATTGATGTTCTGGTTTGGGATGTTAATGATGATATATGATTTTTTATCTTGTGGGGAGCATATGTTGTGTGAATTTTATGATTTATTTTGGATACCTAGATATAACACATTAGAAATAGGCCAGGTATGGATTTTGAATCTTGGATGAAAAAATATAGAGGTACCGCATGCATCATATTTGGAATGTATGATTAACATCATATATTCCTCCTAGTGTGTGGTTTTACAGACTACTAAGAATTTTAGGACTCTTTACATATAAATTTCACTATGATGGAGGGTTATGTGGATTTATGTTGAGGTTTTCAGTTTAAGGATGTTGAATCAGTACTCATTCACATGAGGTGTAGGGACCTACTTGGTCGATGTGGCATGTGTGGTCTTTCAAATGAACCACCTGTTGGGTGTTGTTTCTCCTATTTGTGGCTATCTAGTCAGATCATTGAGTATGATGACAAGAAATAGCAAGGCTCTTATTATTCACAAGGCCACCAGGGGTACTTCTTTATGTGGCAGCCATGTGAGTGTCTGTTTAGTTTCTATTCTATGTTGGTTGTGACCTCCAGGGATTAGTTCCATCTAAGGATACTTGAAGAGGATCGGGCCCTTGTATGTCATGTTTACATATTTCACCCTTGTTTCCCTAGTATTTAATTTTTTTATTTTTATTTTTCTTTAGGCTAGGAAGATGGACCTTATGATGTAGTTGTGAGGCTTCTTCTGTAGGTCTAGGTGAGAAACATAGAGACCCTTAGTTTGACTCGAACCCTTGTAGGTCAATGTTTATTTTCTTCTAGGGAAACCTGACTGAGTGGTTATCCAATATTTTTAGAGTGGATTTTTGGTAGTGATATTGGTTTTATGATCATATTTTGATCATGTATTTGTAGGTTCTCAAGTCTGTGTTATAGGCAAGTTGATTCCTACCGTTTTAACAAAGCAACTAGCATGCATGTTTTTCATGACTAGTGTAATGGGTAGGTATGTCTAGGTGCCTAGTCTGGTCAAACAGTGCTTTCACAATTTCTAATATAGTCACAGCATGGGTATATTCTCATTAATGGAATGAAACAAGGTGTCTAAGTGGGGTGATGAAGATACATTTGGGTTATGCATGGTATCGTTTGAATGTAAATCAGTGAGTGGCTGGATACGAGATGAGCACTGCTGTTTATAGACATGTCATGGGCTAGGACCCCATATGTTTTGTTGGAATGTATTTCCTAGTTAGGGTTTATATTGTGATATTTGGGGTTATTCTGAGACCATTGACCCATGGATTAATCCAGGTAATGTTTTGACAGGATTGGAGTGTGGCTTAGATGGAGCTGCATATGCATTTTTGTTGAATCTTAGTGTACTCTTGACAGAGATGATCATGCGCTATTTTGAATCCTCCTAAGTATGATGAGAGATCATTTTACCTACACTGACTACCTTTTTATTTCTAAATGTTTCCCCCTAGTTTGGAAGTGGAACTCATAGTGGTTGTGCGTGTGGAGTGGTGAAAGGTAAGCCATGTGGTGGGGAGTGCACAATTGGACATTTGAGGGTGGTCACCCTCATTTTTTGTTTAAATTAGTTGTATTTATATGTTATGTTGATTTTTGGCGTTTGGTTCTAAGATAATTATAAGGTTATTATTTTGTGGGGAGTACCATATCGGTCACGGTTGAATTTCTTCTACATAGAAGGTAGTTGTTGGTGCTATGAGACTAGTCATTGGACAATCCAAATAGCTTGGCTCTCTAGATGCTTCGGTTGAGAGCATGGATATTGGTACTTTCACTAGGCTTCTTGTGGATGAGAAGGTTTATGGTGGGGATTTTTAAGGAACTTTGATTCTCCATACTGCAGTTTTGAGAACGAATTTGAATTTTTTCAATCTGATGCTCAAAATGGGTAAAATTGTATTTTCCCTAGATGAAGATCTCAGATTTTTTTTATCTCTCTATAGGTCTGATAATAAGTTTTTTTCACATGTACGTGAGATTGGTAGGAATACGAGCCATTCAAATTTTGGTATAATAATTAGTAATTAATTTTTATTAAATTAAATATTAAATTATTCGTGCAGGTGTTTTCAATCATAACTTTTGAAAAGAGTATCAGATTAACATTTCATCTCCTCTATTGAGTCTATAATGGTTATTTTAGCCTAATTGAGGAATAAAATAGAGAGGGTGATGGTTCGGGCCGAGCCAGGCCCCTTTTTCTTCTTTTTCATTTTTTTATTTCTTCCTTTTCTTTTCTTTTTTACATTTTCCTTCTTCCATATCATAGATTCTTCTGATGGATCCTCCTATGACAAAAACTAAATAGTAAAAGGGTCAGGGATAGGAATATAGAAATAAAAGGGAATAAGGGTACCACTACAAAGCCCTTGACACACTGGTTGGAAGAGTGATGTCTGAGGGTGGGAAAATCAACCAAAGCATCAGGGGTTTCCGCCCGAATGTAGGACCATTTTTAGATTTCATGAAAATCCACTTTAAATTCATTATTATATCTTTTTATATCTCTATTATGCATGAATGATTTCTCTAGTGGCTTGATATGTTTTTTGTGGGTGAAAATGGATATTTTCAGCGATCTGGAGGGTTTTCCATTTAGGAAAACCTGATAACATGACTTGTGGTTTAAGAGAACATGCCAAATGTTATTTACATTCCAGGAAGATAATATTTAAGGAGTAAAATCCATGTAAAAGGGTGTATATACTGTGTATTGATTCTTGGTCATGTAGCTAAGTATCTGGGCAGGGTTACCCGTGTATGGCCACATGGCCGTGTAAAGTACATGGAAAACCCCCATGTGGGTCACACACTGTGTACAAACTAAACAGCCTGGTGGAGTATTCGAACATTCTAAATAAAGGACGTAGGAATGTATTGCTTGTAGTGTATACTTCGTGTTCCCATTTTTTATGTCATGCACCTAGGGAGTTACACGCCAATTCCGTTGAGTGTACATGCCCACGTGTCATGATAGGAGTACATGTTGTGTACAGAGGCTACACACTGTGTACTTTTCCTTTGTAAACATTTGAGTATTTTCATATTTTCTTACCCTGATGTAAAATTTGGATCATTGAGTAGTCCATTCAAAGTATTTTTCCAACTAAATCATGATTGTCAATCACAGAGAGTGGTTTGAGGACTTCTAATGTTTTTATTATAGATTATTTCATAAAGGAGAGGTTATTCCTCTGGTTTTAACATAAGTTGTCTCCTAGAAGTGAGACATGAATGTGAATTATAGGTTGGGTGTTTAGACAATCCTAGTGCATATCTTGATTTTAGATGATCTATGATCTCTCTCTCCTGTGACCTTTTCTTTTGAAGACGTTCCCCTTGTGAGATGCACCCTTCTGGCCTATGAGGTCTTGGGACCTGTTGCTTTTAAGAAACACCTAAGGTATTTCTTTTCTAGTATGTTGATATAGGGAGTCCCTTTTAGGATCCCTTTCTTGTGTGTTTTTCTGAGGATTCAATGTAGGATTCATCCCCTAGCATTTTTATAAAGGATCCCAAGTAGGATGCCTTTCAGTTCATGACTTTAGGGACCCATTGGGTACCCATTGATTGACCAAACCTAAGTTGTATGCCAGGTTTGGGTAAAGATTTTGTTTGGGTGTCACCTAGAAACTATTCTAAACTGGTAAGCCCATGAGGCTATGAATGGAGTGTTGGGTTGGACGCTCTGGCCATCCTCACTCATTTGGTTATATATCTAATTTTTTTTGCTAATGTAGTAGTGTTTACTAGAGGTTCTTTCTGGTTGGTTGTTGTCGAGCCTAACTCAAGGTGTCTTCCTTTATTTTGGGATTCCCAAATTTTCTCTTTGGGATTTGTATTGCATATTTGGATTCCCATACGTGCTTACCTATGATCCAACTTCTATGCCATGGTATTTGTGATATTTACCGGTATACCCAATGGTACTACCTTGGACATGGATATTGAGGCTAAATTTATATATATATATATATAATTATTGTGATATATATTTTATTGGGATAAACATATGTGCTTCCTGGTATCTGTATATTGATATGTACATGATTTTTATAGCACACCTTGAGTGATATATGGATTCTCAATTTTGGATTTCCTTGGATGGACTCATAGGCTATACGATGTTTGATGAGGATCCTTACACTCTCCTCAAATTCAAGAATAGTGACCCAAAACTCATGGTAGATTAAAATATCCCAATTGGTGGGGATGATTATGATCTCTTCAGCCACTGATCAAAACAATTACGCTCTTCCACATCAGTTATGAGACTCAATGGGTTTAGCATTACGACACACCAGTGAGTTTTCTATTTATATGGCCATTAAGACCCATGAATCATGGTATATTATGTACTCACTAGTGGTGGTGATGATTAAAATATTCACATCCTTTTATTGGAATGGTTTCTCTCTTTAGTATTAGTTATGAGACTCTATGGTTAGAGCATGGAGTCTCACTGATGAGATATCCCTTTACAAATCGCCTATAGGTAAACCCTTAGAGTTTATCCAACTTCTAAATGTCTTGACTGCCTATGGACCGAGACCTAGGGATCGAAAATTTGACTAGATTTATAAGCCTGGGAAGCATAATGACTAACTCAGTAACCTTTTATAGGATTTTTATACATAATACATAGAATCATTCTTCACAAGATTCACCATCATTATATGGTATAATTCTTTACATGAATGAATATTGGTATAATATATCCTCATTTCTGTGATTATAGGCAAGTACGGGTGAACCTAGGTGTACGATAGGAGTCACCCTATGGAGACATAGCTTTCTCAGAGATATAATTTTGGAATTGGATGAAGTGGGTATATGTCGATGGGATTACTGACCTAAAGACAAGCTTAATTAGACATAACTTGAGTGACATGACATCTAGCTCAATTACCTCACACAGGATGTCCAGACGATCATGATTATATACCTAAGGATCGACTACTAAGGTGGTTTCATGTTATTTTATTCACAGTCCAATAAATATTCCTTGATATGTATATATGTATAATTATGTGACTATACATTTGTATGTATATAGTTATGGATATACATGTTGTATCTTTCCTAGTTGTCATGGATTATGAACCTTGGGTTTGAGAATGGTTCGACGTTGGGTTTTACTTCCTTTTTCTTATTTCTCAGCAAGGCAGATCTGTTTCCTTTTTCATACACATAGAGATTCATAGTTAAAGGTTTCATTTTAGGGAGGACAAATAATATTCTTTCAAACCCTAGAAAATATACCTTGGTGTATGTGTTGACCTTATATATGCTTTTCATGTTGAGCAGGACTCGCATGGTTGATGGGGTTGAGGCCCAGTGTTTCGTGTACATGAGGAGCTACTCATGTTTTCCATTTGATCAAGATGGTGCAGTAAAATAGTGTCTAGAGATTAGGTAAATGTTTTTTATCAGAGTTTGTATTAGAGCCATGTGGTTTTACTTTCAGTTTCTTTTGTACTTCTGTATCTGTATGGTCAGACTAGTTGTTGACCATGGTTGTATTGTATTGCCTAGTTGTTCAAGATTTTACAGAATTTCATTTATTATTAAAACATCTTCTATTTCAGTTGTTTTCTGCTTCCACACCATTTTTACTTCCCATTGTGTATGACACTAAACTATTTCTTTTGATTATTACTCTGATATGAGGGCATTGTCACCCCTCTACCACCTCCTAGGACCGTGTTGTTAGTTGGCAGCCTCTAACATATGGTGAGGTGCCCTTGAGGCCTAGTAACTATTCGGATCAATGAACCATTTTAGTGTAATATGGGTTGGGTTATTATAGATTACATTCTGGATATGATGAAGTCGTGATTGAAGTAAGAGGAACAAAATATAAAGAGTAAAATCATACTAGAAAAAGAAGGCAATTAACAACCGGAACAATGAATATAATGCATTATTATTTAAAATCAGGTGAAACAATGTTATAGTAAATTCATATATGATATTATAAAAATTAATATGGTTCTATAATAAGTAAATAAGATTTTTAGAATCACTATATAGGGTTTTAAACTAGGTATAAGAAAATGGAAATTGTGTGGTAAGGGATTTTATCTGAATTTCCTTTCATTGAGGGCTATTATAATGTCATCATGACAACATAGGTAATTATAATATAATTTTATACTATTCTAGAATCAAATATTTAAATTAAGTATAAATATATAATTAAATAATTTATATTTTTAGAAATCAAATAACTTAAAGAGATTGGATAATAACTTGATTTTTTAAATAGTAACATTATCAATAGGAATAAAAATTTGGCTAATACAATTGTGTCATCTTCATTGAGAGTAAAAATAAAATTTATGTATCTTATATGTTTAATCATGATACATTTATTTCATAGAATATGTAAATAATTTTTCTAATAATTATAAATTATGTATTTGTATTTCTGTATGTCATAAATATTTAATTAATTTTTAACTAATTCAAATATTTAAATAACTTTTTTTCATAAAATAGATTCATAAATTATTATTATTTTGGTCTTATTATTATAATATAATTTTACGAGATAATAAATAATTTTTCAATGTTCTATAAAATCAGTTATGTTTTTTAAAACTAGTTTTTTTCAATGAAATTATAAATTTAATAAAAAAATAAATTTCCCATATTTAGAAAACTATTTAAAAATAATAGAGTTTATTTTTGGACTCTACATGTAAAAAATATTTGTAGTGAATTTTTTGAATTTTTCTAAAATAGTTGATGTTTTTTGTGAATAGTAAAACATGGCAATTTATAGTTTATATAAATTATGTGATAAATACACTATTATATGAGTTAGGAATGATGTAACTATGATAATATAAAAAATTACTTAACTAATTTAATATATTAGATGATAATTATCAGTATATTAATATTATTTATCTAAATTAATAAACTATTGAATATAATAATGAGTAAACACCTCTCTCCTCCACTATAAATACCACCCCACACCACCAATTCTCATCACATATCAATGCCTTATAGATTTATTATTATCTCTTTAATTACATTTACAAGACTCTTCCCCATGTCTAGGGCCTATTGTTCTCACCAAAAGGATAAAACCAAGGCCCTTAAGATGTTTCTGAAGGAAGAGGATTCAAGTGGTAAAAATACTCTTTTAGATTCTTTTATTCTCTATTCAATTATTTTCCTCAATATTATTATCTATTCACCTACCCTTATCTAAGAGTCAAGAAAACTCAATTATCTTATGTATAATGTAAATTTATTTTGCTTATGGAAATATTCAATATCTTACTTCCTCTACTCTCTTTTTTAATTCTAAAAATAAACACATCATCCATGATGCATTGATTTATCAACATCATGGATGATGAGTTTTTAATTTCCACTACCACCTTCATGGATCATAATAAAATCATTAATATGGTGAAATAGTAATTAATTATAAATATTATATGTCATATTATGTTCTAGAACCAGTGTTATACAAAATATTAATAAATAAAACAAAAGTGGTATGGTATGATCAAAATTCACCAAAATAAACTAACATTAATCACAAATTATTTTTCTAATGATTCATCCTCATAATATAAAACCAAAGTTATGTATAAGAATATTTAATATTATTTAATTTCATTAGTTTCATTAATATCATATATTATAAATTCTGGATTTTTTTCACCCTTTGAAAACAAAATCCATAATAAATTAACCATGGAAACCATGAAATAAATGCACCCGAAATACTGAAAATATAAAACTAATATTGCATAATGGGTTGAAATATTGTATGATAATATCATATATGTAATTATAAATACTAATATTCTTCTTTAATATATTAATAAAACTCTTCAAACCATTATACATGAGTTATGAACATGTTTGAAGTAAGATTTACAAGAGGTAATGAGAATTCTTAACCAAATATTCATTCTTTGACTTAACAATCTAATTAATTAATTATGTGATACTAAGAGTATTTGGGTAATTACTTTTGTTTATATTATGTGGATTTAAATATTATACACATATTATGCTCATTATATTCATTCTTAATTCAGTTATATAATATTTGTATGGGACATTTCTTTAAAAATCTATTTTTAGTTTATTATATTTTTTTAATGGACTGATTTATATGATGTAAATATTATGTTTTTATGATTATGTTATGGTTCTTATAAATTTTTTATGATAAATTGTGGGACCTATATATCCCTTAAACTCATATGTTTATGTTGGATGTTGCCTTTATGGTTACTCAAATTTTAAATACGATTGTTACACCATCAGGTAGTCATGAGGGTACACAATAAGGAAGCCATGAGGGTTACAAATCATAATTTAGTTTCGAGGGTCAAAATATTAGATAAATATTTCTACATGTAACATATATGGTTTATTTATTTTTTACTATGTTTTATGGAAATCTCATGTTTTCAGAAAGAACTATATGATACTTGCTGGGTAAGGGGTATGTCTTTATTAGAATGATTTAATATGTTTATAAGTATTCATGTACTAATGGTTTTCGCCTTATTTTTATATCCCTTACTGATATTTATATTCTCATAAGATGTTTTAAAATATTATTGATAGGGTTTAAGGATGGGTAATAGAAATTGAGAAGCCAATATGAATGTGGTGAATACTTTTTAGGAAATGATATCATGTTTTTAATAAATTCTTTTGTATTATGAAGAAAATTATATTGTTTTAGTTTTACATACATTATATGATTTTAGGTTGATATGTATGAATGATGTCTTAATTATCTAACACTCTATACCAAAGAGATCTTTGGGAATATGATGAAGTGAATTCTAATGTAATTTACTCGATTATGTATTGTTTAAGGTCAAGTCCTTATAGATGTCATCAAAGCATGACTAAGATAAATTTAGGGGTTATGATGATGTTAATAAAATACCATTAATTATTTATACCATATTTTTATGTTTAAATGATATAGAATTTTAAAATTACCATGTTGATTAATCTATGATATATGTGTTCAAATTGGTTCTATATAGAAGAAATATGGAAGATGAAATAAGAAGGCACTAATAGGATGATATATTTCTGAATCTGCAACTTTGGATGGTGGGGATTGGAAAAAAATAGTTTTTAAAAGTAATAGATCAGTAGATGTAGGATATAAATAGTGGTGGAATCCATTCAATATAACAACTAGAGCTTCCATATAGCATCCTGCCTTTTTATCACATAATCATTCATTAGATTTTACAAAACAGAGGATCTTTAAGGTTTAGTGTCTAGGAAACTATGAAATTAAAACATGAAAACATAAAACATTATTCTTAAACACTTGAAAGGCTTCTCATTATGTTCATCCTAGTTTCATTACTGCATCTCATAACATTGGGACATACATCAAAAGAATGGGTGAGCAGATGTCCCAGTAAGAGAAACAAGGGGAAACATTTAACATGTGAACTTGAGATACATCAACATTGTCATGAAAAACAATTTAAGGCATGAGAAAGAAATCATGAGGCATATCATAATAAAAATAATGTATTCCATAACTTGAAGATGTGGCTAAAACATTTAATATTGACAATCATTTCCATTTCACCAAGGTCTATCCCCAATGTGTCATTAAAATTTACCAAGGTTATTCACCAAGGCGTCGTTAAAAATGGTCATCTCTAGAGATTAAGTCTTTACCCAATGCATTGGAGATCTATTTGGGAGTACCCTTATTTTCCATTATTATCATGTGAGTCACATATATCATCATCAATAATTTCATAACCAACCCATATATCATAAAATAAATGGGTTTCATATCATAATTATAAAGTTTTAAAAACTGCTTTAAAGACATGATCTTTATGTCAATTTAAACCCACAGAAAAGGAAAGCAGGTCGTATGTATGTAAATCCCAAAATTTAAAGTAGAAAATTTTGGTATAAATGTGAATACCCCTTTAGAAGTAAAATCTTTGAGTATTCACTTAATAATCTAAGATAATTTGAGAAAAAGAAAGAGACATTTGAGATGAAAATTCTGCAGTATAACGACAATGTTTCAGGGGTTTAGAAAACATTGAAAAGAGAGGGGACATAGGTCACCCACTCATAAATGATCCAATGAATAGTATAGGGACATAATATAATGGATATATGAACATGGTAATGAGATTTTAAAGACATACCATATGAAATGAAAAACATGGAAGGAAGACAAAATTAATATTTCTCTTATATAAATTCGGCTGCCTAACAGCGTCACTTATACTTAAAAAAAATTAATTAAAGAGATCAAATAGTGACTCTCATCAAATGAACATAGAATATCATTATGGTAGATATATAGATCATACTCGAACATAATAAAAAGGAACTCAAAAGGATTGACATGAAAGTATAATGATGAAAAATGAGAAAGGTGAAAGAATCCCTTAAAAATTCGGCAGCCTAACAGCGCCACATAAACATCAACAAAAATGAATTGATGAGATCAAATAGGGTCTCTAATCATATGAAAATAAAAGATAATTGTGATAGATATAGATATCATACCCCAAAATAATAAAAAGGAACTTTAATGTCTTGACATGAAAGTAGAACTTTGAAAATGAGAAAGGTAAAAGAATCCCTTAAAAATTCGGCAGCCTAACGGTGACACTTAAACTTCAACAAAAATGAATTGACGAGATAAAATATGGTCTCTAATAATATTAACATAAAATATAAGTATTATAGATATAGATATCATACCCCAACATAATAAAAAGGAACTTGAAAGACTTGACATGAAAGTTAAACTTTGAAAAAATGAGGAAGGTGATAGAATCTCTTAAAAATTCGGCAACCTAACGACGCCACTTAAAAATAAATAAAAATGAATTGAATAGATAAAATAGGGTCTCTAATAATATGAACATAAATTATAAATATGGTATATATATATATCATACCCCAAAATAATAAAAACGAACATGAAAGACTTGACAGGAAAGTAGAATTTTGAAAAAATGAGAAAGGTGAAAGAATCTCTTAAAAACTCTGTAGCCTAACGGCGCCACTTAAACATTCTTAAAACGAATTGATGAGATAAAGAGGGGGTATCTCATTATATGAACATGATAATTTAAGTAAGTGGAATATAAAAGAACATCCTCCAACATAACATCATGGAGCATATAAGAAAACACATAAAAGAGATTACTTGAAAAGAAAGAGAAAGGTAGAAACCCTTACCTTAAAATGTAACTCTTAAAACTCAAAGGATGGGTCCTTTAGGGCTTGTGGGAAACTTGGGAGGACTCCTTGGAAGGTAATGAGACCATAGATTCGTTTGGGGAGAGTTTTTAGTCGAATGGATGAGAGGATGGCGTGGTATTTATAGGGAAAGTGAGGGGACAAGGCATTAATGGCCAAGGGACACCTCATGGGTGGTTTTGGAAAAACCATGGGCTTGACCATGGTATTTTCCCATGGTATTGGCCACTTGGGACAAATCATACCTTATAATACTATACATAAGTCGACCATATTGATTACATACTTAATAAATCATTTAATGAAGGCAATAATCACCTGTAACCTAAAAACTGTATTTTCACTATACATCGAGAATTGAACTTTCTCAAAAAAATCCCAAAATTTCACCTTAAACAGATATTGATGCTCTGATTTCAAAAATTAACTCCATTTTATATAAATATTTATATAAATATTTTTAATTTAATTTTTAAATAAATACACTATTCACTGAAAATTTAATTTTTTCAGAAAAATCCCCAAAAATTACCCTGACATAATTTCAATGCTCTGAGTTCAAAAATGAAATTCATTTTATAAAAATAATTTTCTAAATATTTTTAATTTTATTTTTAATTAAAAAAACTATTCACCTAAAAAAACTAATACTTGACTAATAATTTATGAAACTTTTATTTAACCATTTTATTGAATCACATTACTTAATCAAGGTTCCTAGATTATATTAATACTTTCATTAAGTGAGATTACTGATCCATTTGGTCAAATTACTAGTCCTAAGCATAAAATCACTATTTCATAATTTACCATTCATCAAAAATTAAGGTGATCTTCTTAGACACTAAATTCCGTACTGAACAAAATTGTAGAAGACCATTTTTTGAAAATCATTACACATTATTAATTATTTAAGGTTTACATAAACATTTATTAAAATATCATTACTCCAAAATTCACCAAAATATGCATACTATATTTATCCGGACATTTGAAAATTCATAAACTTCATCATAAGAAGAAATCAAAAAAATTATTTAAAACAAAGGATTACACAAGGCAGTTACGGTCTCCTTACATAGCCCCTTATCACACCAACATAGGACCTATGTGTAAGGTGTGCTATGGTGAGAGAATCTGAGGGAGGCTCGGACAACATCGCACGAGTAGTAATTACTATCAGTTTGAACTTCCTGTGAAGGCAATTCTGTTCTAGCTTCACACGATGAAGTTCATCTTGGGTTTGGTCCAGAGAAAATCTCGGTTGTGCTACCTCTTTCCCAGGTTCTGTTAAATTGGCATTGATCAGTCCCTGGTTACTGGGTGAGGCCATTGAATCTTTTTTCTATAGTAATTAACCAAGATCACTTTTATTTAGAGACAATAATCGAAACGTTTAGTTTCCAGTGGTCATGTTGACCAATGGTCATATAACTTTCAAAACCCAATGGTCTCATTTTAATTATACTCATGTTATCAAATGAAACAGTTTTGTTGGGTATAAGAAAAATAACACACAAAATTAGGAAACATGATTTATTCAAAATTTCGGGTCGTTACAATATTCCCCCCTTAAGAAATTGCGCTCTCACAATTTTTAAATTTGGGTTTTGAAATTTCATTGAAATCCCCACATTAGAAATGGAGTCAGTAAAACTATAACTTTAAAAGAAGTAAAGGGAAGTACGAAGGTCACCCGAGTTAACCCACACTAGGATTCCATGTAGGAAATCATGTACATGGAGAAGAAAACAAAGGGTTAAGTTCTGAGGGAGAGTGATAGAAAACATTATTAGGAGAAAGTAAAACACAATAAAATCAAAAACATATGATTTGTGTAAACGGTCTTTGATTACCAAGTAGGTAATGTAAACCAACAACATTTTTGTTTTACATTCCTTTTCATAATTTTGAGGAATTGATTTACTACATAGAACAAAAAAATAAATAAATATACCTATATTCAAGTAGAGTTTCATCCATTAATAAGTTTCTACAAAAACTAATCATTTCTCCAAACGATGAGCATTTAAAAACACTTAGTCTCATTAAAACACAAGAATCATCTTCTAGAGAGTCACATAATCTAGAAACGATTAACTATCAATTTCTTCTATCATTAAGCATTATCCCAAAAACAGATAGGGTAAGATAAAACAACACTTCAAAAAGAAATAATCCCATAGGAAGTGAAACTACTTTTAAATCTTCAAAGTTCCATGGTACTACCCAATGTTCATCATACACCATTCCATATATAACTGTCCTAAATATTTCTCCAAATAAACCAAACTAAGATTGAAACCCAATTATAAGAACGATCTCATAACATAGTCTTCAAAGATAGACTTTATCATTCATCTTCAAACAACATCAACCACTCTTATCATCTTATATCAAAAGTAACTAACCTAATAACATTTTCCCCAAGATAGATTAATCATTTCCATTTGTAACATAAGTTACTATAATTCTTCCTTAAATTCATCAATTCTTTAAAATATAAGTCAAACATTAATCCTCAAAGAAAATACCTAAGTAATCTATTTACCTTGATCAAATAGTGTTCCCAAAATAGTGAACGTCTTCCAAAATAATAATCATATTTTAATCCCCTAATCACCCCCTTTTTTAAAGAAGAACAGCTTCACTATATCAACATGTGGTACATAACAATAGATGTTTTCTTTAATGAAATAAAATCATCTTAGTTAGTGACTCCATGATCTTAGAAAACATAAAATATTTCCTCATAGATCACAAACTAAAATACAACATGACACAGGAAATTATTGTGAAGAAGTTACATGTACTTCAGTCATCATGATCCATCTCAGCATAGGACTTGCATTGTTCCCTTGTCCTCTAAAATTGTTGATGCTTATCATGCTTCTCATCCATTCCAAGAGAGCATTACATTGGATAATTTCTAACTTCTCCACATTTATGACATCGAAATGTATAAGGTACATTAGATCAAACCTTGTCTCCATTCATCACATTATCCATTTTTTAATCCTATTGTCTACTTTATGCCCTAGCTTCCCACACTTGAAACATCTCCTGGTCCTTTTGTGACATTCCCCTTTGTGCCTCTTCCAACACTTTTTACAAAAAAGAAATTGGGTCTTTTTTCCCTTATCAACTTTATCATGTGAACATCCTTGAGACTTTTTCTTCTTCTTCCTTGATTAATTTGGGCATTCAACTAGGTACCAATTATTAATTGTGATTTTTTATAGCTGGTTTGGCATAATCACAATATGTTCAACTTGATATTTTATCATCTCTGTCACATTAACAGGGAAATCGTCACATTTTTTATCACATTGGTTGTTGGGACATGCTCTTCAATTTCTGGCCATTAACTGAGAAATGAACGTATAATTAAGGTGCTTAAATACTTAGCCAATAATTATGAAAAAGAAAACATAAAGCATAAAAGGATAAACTTGTAGAAGAAAAGTATACCCAAACTTGTGACCCCCTAGGTCCCAATCTTGGTTATCCATGATCATATAACATTATGTCAATATTTATTTTATTTTATCATTGTTCTTTTAATAATGGTTCATACTAAGCTTATGAATTTACCAAAGCATATCCACGGGGATTGTCGTAACCAAGAGTGCAATAAAGCTCATTGTCGTGTACCAGTTCTCGTTTGAGTCTAGCTCAAAGAAGTGTTTTCGAGTATTACCCCTATATACATCTGTGCCAGAGCTAGCTCTACCTTCTCGTATCCATATAAGAATGTATTTTCTTGGAAACCCCTTACTCAATACACACCAAAATACCAGGAATATTTCCTAGATCTAAACTTTTCTATAGGGTTCTCCCTAATGTTTTCATATCATAATTTCCAAAAATAACTAAACCATCCTTTATTATCAACTATAGCATCCCACCTTTTTATCACATTAACATTCATTACATTTTACAAAACTAAGGATCTTTAAGGTTTAGTGTCTTCGAAACCAGGAACTTAAAACATGAAAACATAAAACATTTTTCTTAAACACATGAAAGGCTTCTCCTTATGTTCATCCTAGGTTGATTATTCCATCTCATAACCTGAGGACACACATTAAATGAAAGGGTGAGCAGAAGGCCCTGTTGGGGAAATAGGGGGAAACATTTAACATGTGAACTTGAGATACATCAACAATGTCATGAAAAAGAACATTAAGGCATGAGAATGAAATCATGATGAATATAATAATAAAAATAACGTATTTTATAACTTGATGATGTGGCTAAAACATTTAATATTGAAAAAAATTTATGTTTTACCAAGGTCCATCCTTAAGGTGTCATTAAAAATTACCAAGATTATTCACCAAGGCGTTGTTAAAAATGGTCATCTCTAGAGATTAAGTCTTTCCCCAATGCATTGGAGAGTTATTAGGGTGAACCCTTAATTTTTACTTTATTATCATGTGATCCACATATATCATCATCAATCATTTCATAAACAACCCATAGAGCTGAAAAGAAATGGGTTTCATATCATAATCATAACATTTTAAAATCTGCTTTAAAGACATGATCTTTATGTCAATTTAAACCCATGGAAAAGGAAAGTGGGTCATATGTATATAAATCCTAGAATTTAAAATAGAAAATTAGGGTATATTTGTGAATACCCCTTTATAAGGATTATCTTTTAGTATTCACTTAATAAAATAATATAATTTTGGAAAAAGAGAGAGAAATTTGAGACCGAAATTCTGTAGCATAACGGCTCTATTTTGGGGTTTTAGAAAACATTGAAAAGAGAGGGGACATAGGTCACCCACTCATAAATTATTGAAAGAACAGTAGAGGGACAAAATATAATGGATATATAAACATGGAAATTAGATTTTAAAGGCATACCATATGAAATGAAAAACATGGAAGGAAGACAAAAATAAGATTTCTCTTATGAAAATTCGGCAGCCTAACAGGGTCACTTAAACTTCAAAAAAATGAAATCAAGAGATCAAATAGGGACTCTCGTAATATAAACATATAAGATAAGTATGATAGATATATATATCATACCATAATATAATAAAAAGGCACTCTAAATGATTTACATGAAAGTAGAACTTTGAAAAATGTGAAAGGTGAAAGAATACCTTAAAAATCCGGCAGCCTAACGGTGCCACTTAAACTTCAACAAAAATGAATTTATGAGATCAAATAGGGTCTCTAATAATATGAAAATAAAATATCAGTATTATAGATATAGAGATAATACCCCAACATAATAGAAATTAACTTGAAAGACTTGACATGAAATTAGAACATTGAAAAATGAGAAAGGTGAAAGAATCCCTTAAAAATTCTGCAGCCTAACGACGCCACTTCAACTTCAACAAAAATGAATTGATGATTTCAAATAGGTTCTCTCATCATATGAACATAAAATATAAGTATGATAGATATATATATCATCCACCAAAATAATAAAAATTAACATGAAAGACTTGACATGAAAGTAGAACTTTGAAAAAATGAGAAAGGTGAAAGAATCTCTTAAAAATTTGGCAGCCCAATGGCCCCACTTAAACTTCAACAAAAATGAATTGATGAGATCAAATAGGGTCTCTCATCATATGATCATAAAATATAAGTATTATATATATAGATATAATACCCCAACATAATAAAAAGGAACATGATAAACATTACATGAAAGAAGAACTGTGAAAAAATGAGAAAGGTGAAAGAATCTCTTAAAAATTTGGCAGCCTAACGGCGCCACATAAACATTCTTAAAAAGAATTGATGAGATAAAGAGGTGGTCTATAATCATATTAACATGAAAAGTGAAGTAAGAGGAATATAAAATAACATCCTTTGACATAAGTTCTTGGAGCATAAAATAAATTACATAAAAGAGATTACTTGATAAGAAAAAGAGAGGTAGGATCCCTAACCTTAAAACGTAACTCTTAAAACTCAATGTTTGGGATCATGAGGTTTTGGGGGCACCATGGGAGGACTCCATGGAAGGTAATGAGACTCGAGATTATTTGGGGGAGAGTTGGGAGTCGAATGGATGAGAGGATAGCTTGGTATTTATAGGGAAAGTGAGGGGACAAGGCATTAATGGCCAAGGGACACTTCATTGGTGGTTTTGGCAAAACCATGGGCTTGCCCATGGTACTAGCCCATGGTATTTAACACTTGGGACACCTCATACCATATCTTCATATTCATAAGTCGTCCATATTTATTACATACTTAATATATCATTTAATGATGGCATTAAACACCCATACCTTAAAACTGTATTTTCACTATTCATTGAAAATTCAACTTTCTCAGAAAAATCCCAAAATTTCACCTTAACCAAATATCAATACTCTAATTTCAAAAATTAACTCCATTTTATAAAAATAATTTTCTAAATATTTTTAATTTTATTTTTAAATAAATACACTATTCACCGAAAATTCATTTTTTTCAGAAAAATCCCCAAAAATTACCTTAACATAATATCGATGGTCTGAGTTCAAAAATGAAATTCATTTTATAAAAATAATTTTCTATAAATTTTTATTTTTATTTTTAATTAAAAAACACTATTCACCTGAAAAAACTAATACTTGACTAAAAATTTATGAAACTGTTATTTAACCATTTTATTGTATCACATTACTTAATCAAGGTCCCTAAATTATATTAATAATTTTTTTAAGTGAGATTACTAATCTATTTGGTCACATTACTAATCATAAGAAGAAAATCACTATTCATAATTTATTATTCATCAAAAATTATGATGATCTTATTAGACTCTAAATTTTGTACTAAATGTAATTGTAGAAGATCATTTTTTGAAAATCATTACACATTTTCAATTATTTATGTTTTACATAAACATTTTTAACATATTCTTTCTCTAAAATTCACCAAAATATGCATACTATATTTATCCGGACATTTTAAAATTCATAAACTTCATCATAAGAAGAAATCAGAAATTTTTATTTAAAACAAATGATTACACAAGGCAGTTACGCTCTCCTTACATAGCCCCTTATCACACCAGCATAGGACCTAAGTGTAAGGTGTTCTAAGGTGAGAGAATCTGAGGGAGGCTAGGACAACAACGCACGAGTAGTAATTTCTATCAGTTTGAACTTCTCGCGAAAGCAATTCCGTTCTAGCTTCATACGCTGAAGTTTGGCATGGGTTTGGTCCAGAGAAAATCCCAGTGGTGCTACCTCCTTCCCAAGTTCTGTTAGATGGGCTCTGATCGGTCCAAGACTACTGGGTGAGGCCATCGAATCTTCTTTCTATATTAATTAACCAAGATCACTTGTATTTAGAGACATTAATCGAAACATTTAGTGTCCAGCGGTCATATTAACCAATTGTCATATAAATTTCAAAACCCAATGGTCTCATTTTAATTATACTCATGTTATCAAATCAAACAGTCTTGTTCAGAATAAAAAAATATAATAACACAAAAAATTAGGAAATAAGATTTATTCAAAATTTATGGTCGTTACATTCCACAAATAAAACATGACGATAGTTGAAGATTTTATAAGGAAACACCCTTTTGTTTTCAGTGGATATTTTCACCTATTGGCAGGTGAAGGATCTATTAAATCTTTATAAAATATATATTATGTTATGGGGTATTTATATAATCAAAATTGTAGTCCTTCCATTTATCATTTTCATAGTGGAGATGACCAGTGGTGGTCTATGGTTGTGTACATCAGGGATAGAGTTGAGATTGATACCATGTAATGTGATGATTTAAAAAATATTTTCCATGGAAAATATTTTCCAAAGGAGGTTATATGTATGATTGAAAACAAATTCCTTCAATTTAAACACAATGAGGATTATTCTGTAATATCCCAAGCTTCCACAATACGCTTCTCTTTGAATAATACAATAGCTTGCGTTGTACACAACTTTGATTTATAACACACCACAACCAATCAAACTGGCTGTTATGAATAGTAGTGCCCAGTTTTTTAAATATTATAAATTTTATTTTTCAATATGGAATACATTTTGGATTCAGAATATAAATATTATTTTTGGTTGAATTTTATGTACTTTTCTTAAAACTTTCAATTTTTGATGAATAGTGAAAAACAATGTGTTATTGTTTAAAACTGACTTTTCAATTACATAAAAAATATTCAATTTTATATTTATATTAGATAAAAATAGATACATACTACCTATATATGTTAAATATAATTCATTGGAGCCATTTTATAATAATATTATACATATATATATATATAATTTTATTGAACTTTTTACCATCTTTTACCCAACTTCTAGGCGCATATGAAAATTTGCATAAAATGTAATTTTACTGCTTATATGAATTGAATTTTAAAAATTCGAGAGACACGATTAACATAAGTAAGTAAAATGTGGTTCAATAATATTAACATAATTTTTGGTGAATAGTAACTTTTGACTTTTTTTATCACGATTAAAAGTAAATATGGTAATTAAAGGTAAAAAATGATATTATAAATAACATAAAAAAATAATAATTTTATTGGATAATTATATTTCGACCAAAATAAATGTTAGTAATAAAATATTATCCTTTTTGTCCACTTGGATTAGATTAGAACATTTATTATTATTATATTTAAAGAAGAGTTAAAAGTGATAAATTCAATGTTTAATAAATAAATCATTTTTAATATAGAGTTATACATAAGATAAATTCTAATATAAAAATTTATTAGAAATATAAAAAAATTTCATACTTAATGGTATTTTATTATAATTTTTAGACATTAGAAAACTAAATTAATTTATGAAATACTGATGATGCAGTAATTACCTTATTAATGAATGATTAAAATAATTGATATTATAAATATCCAAATAAATGTAAATTTAGACATATGATGAATAGAAATAATTATCTAGGTTAATATGATATGTAATTATTGATTAAATAATTTTTTTGAAGTGATAAAGATGTTATGACTTTTAAAAAAAATTACCAAATAGTGTCAAAATTGACATAAATGAGTATTTAAAACAAATACTATTTTATTAATTGATATAATTTTATTAAAAAGTATGAGGATTAAAAAAAGGACATAGATAAGGTTTTATATATCAATAATGAACCACTTTGGGTTTGATTGGGTTTTTATAGTATATTTATTAACCATTTATTATAATAATACATGAATATTTGGTAAAAGATAAACTATTTAACTAAGAGTTAATTCTAAAAGATCAGGTTAATATAGTAACCTAAAATTCTCTAAAACCTATTAGATGAGAGGTTTTAGACCCATACTCACCTTATCATAAAAATAAATCATTTTTGAACCATTATAAACTGAATATGATTGTATAATAAAATAATATTTCATGCTTTTCATAAAGTTACCCTCACCTATCTTGTAAAAGGGTACATCCCCTTCTCTCAAAATCACACATCCAGAGCCATTTGGCTCCACCAAACCCAAAACAAAAATACTCCAAACTACCCTCACATTGAACTAGAAGGCATAATTTTATTAGAAATCCAACCTTATGAGCCCTTTTTATCAACTCAAAAGGAAACAGCTGAAGAAGAGGTAATAATTTCACCACCTCATTCAATGTACTTTTCATCTTCCACTTCCTCTTTCCTTGTTGTTTCCATACAGAAAAAATAAATATAGTACCTTATAAATTATTTGATGTTAATATAAATATTTTACTACCATATTCATTATTCTATCCATCCTATGAAAGATAATTCACTATACGTGGATACGTACAGCTTACAGTCGCCAAGTCGTGGTGGAGTTTATTATTCCAACACTTTATTATTTGGATTGATATAATATTTAGTATAACCAATGTAAATAATAAATATATCTTGTTAATTATTCTTTATATATGATATACCATCCAATTACTAACTAATTCACCATCAGAACAATGATATTGTTGCTCGTGCATACGTACTGATTACCATCTCCGTGAACGTGATAAAATTCCTTCTCCATCAAAACCATTAAAGAATAATTTTCATTTTATGATTAAAAATAATTTTTAAGAACTTAATATCATTCCTGATATTAATAAAATACATGCTATCTATTACAAACATGTCTTATGTAACCAAGCATAAAAAGTAAAATGATTTATTTAACACCCAAAGTGATGATACATCTAAAATATTATTAATACAAATATTAGAAGATCACATATGATATCATATTTATGTTTGTGGTACTTGTATTATTTTATAACAATTATTTAACTATTATACATGATTTTAACGTACCTTTGAACAAGGAAAAGTATAAGGTAAGGGTTAATTCTGCAATCTCTTCATTATCTGAGGTTATTTATACATAAGTATCTACTAGTACCTCTTTATCATCCACTTCCATGTTTCTTAAAAATATATTTTAGAACATTTTTTCCTTTTCTTAGACTATGGGTTAACGTCATTTATACCCTTTTTTTACTTTTTATTTAATTTTTATAAAGTAATCTTTCTGTCGTTTTCCAAACAAGGTCGTTTACTACCTTTTAGACTAATTTAAGGAATGAATGTTTTTTACTTATGTATTGACTGCGGCTATTTTTCACTGTTATAATATTTTTTTGAATCTTCCCTTACACGATTATAAAATTATTTTCAAAATAAATGTTTTTTTTATAATTATTTGACTTTTAAATTATTTCAAAATAAAAAGAGATATTTATCTCAAATGGTTTTGATTTTATCTATGTCGACATCCTTTGATGGATTTTACCCTTGTTTCATGTTGATTTATTATGGTACAATATTATATATTGTATTGAAGGTTTTTTGATTTGTTTAACTATGGGTGTTATTTTTATACCATTCTTGTTTTATGGTTAAATTATTAACATTTCACATGCTACTTTTAATATGAATGTTTATGTTATGTTTCAACCTTTTCATATAAGGAATGCATTGGACATAGTAAGTGACGGGTGTAGACCGTTATAGCTCTTCAATGAATCGATAGGTCTTTTGAGACAAATTAGTGTCTTGGCACAATTCTTTGACAAAATATTTTTTGTATTCTTGGCAAGAGGCCTTGACTATGTGCTTATAATGTCCAACATTATGCATTCCATCATTATAAAATTGGCTATTGATTTTACATGTGATTATTCCAATAGTAGAATATACATGTGAATAAGTAAATGGAATTATTTTATTTATATTTTACATATTATTCTAAATTTTATGTTTAATAGACTTGTGTTTTAGTCTTATACATTGCCTTAAATGTTTATGCTTATTTATGAATGTTTCAGCTATATTGTTATCCTTACTGAGCACCTGAGCTCACCCATTTCTATGTTTTATTTTTCCAAGGATATGAATTTGTATATTATGGCTGGCCAGCAGGGATAGACTAAGGGGGATGAATGTGATAAAAAGAGACACAATTTAGTTGTTTTTCATTTCAAAACGTAATTTTAAACTTATGTTTGTATCTAATTCTTCCAAGGATACTAAATTGACCATTATTTTGAGATTTGATCCCTAGTGATCATGAGAATGTTATGTAATAATGGGTCAACTATAGGTAACTAGGTTCAAGGAGATAGAGTTAGTATCAGAGAAAGTTTAGTACAATCCATAGAAGATAGATTTAGAAAAACTCTGATTAGAGAACATTACCAGAAGGCAGATGTTAAGGATTAGTATAGAATTACAACCACGAATTTTGGTAATGTAGATATTTTGTGATTTTACCAAGGAATAAATCCATTTTTGGATATGATAAGGTAGAGGCAACTCTAGCACAGATGTAACTAGGAGTGAAAACTCTGAAAAGGAGTTTTGGGATTGACTCGGGGTATTCCGGAACATAATAATCGGCCTTGCTGCACTCTTGGTTAAGACACTCTTGGAGGATATGCTTAGTACAATTCATTTTTTCATTACAAAAAATTATAATGGATTTATGAGTATATACCTCCTCAATGATAGTTTATTTATGATTATGGATTGTATCCTTAAACTGTAAAATTTATGATAAGTATTTTATATGTTTGGAATTATGTATTGTGATTCAAAAACTAATCTAGTGTATTCCATTGTTTATAAATGGCTCAATGTGGAAGGAATGAAAACTCTATCAATGCATGTAAATCATGTAAAAATTTCCTCCTACTCAATATAATTATAATGAAGCTGGTGATGCTACTAGTGTTGATCAACTTATCACCATACTGGGACAACTCACTCAAGATATGAAAAATAACCTTTCCTATATGGAGCACCCTAATCCCTAACATAGAGGATCAATTATAGACCGCTTCATGAGGTGAAACCACCAACATTTAATGGGACTAAAAATCCATTTGTAGTTGAGCAATGGATAACATCCTTTGAGAAAATATTTCATGCTTTGGGTAGTAGCGAACGAGAAAAAATATCATGGTAGTTTATTACCTCATGAGAGATGTAGATCAATAGTGGTCATTAATTCAAAACACAATGGAAGATGAAGATATATAAAATATATAATCGAGGTTGTTTAAAGATATTTTCTTAGAAAAATACTTTCTTTCTGACCATCAAGAAGATATGGAAAGTCAATTTCTAAGTCTGAGGAAAAATGAGAATGAGAATGTTGCAAAGTATGAGTTTAACTTTATAAGGTTAGAAAGGCATGAAACAGATTTTATATATAACCGAATGAGTAATATTGATTGCTTTATTGATGGGTTAAAACCATTTCATCTTTGAGCATTAGTCTCACAATGCTTCTCATCTTACGAAGATATTATCTCATGTGTTACCAAGATAGTAATGGAATTATCTAAGTATTACAAAATTAAAGAAAAGAAAGAGAAGAAGAGATCTATTGAAAACTCTGGAAATAAAAATAAGGGGAATAAGGGAAAAGATAAATTACCACCCTACGGTAAATGGAGGAAGAAACACCCCAGCACTTTCCTGGAGGGAATGAGAGTCTGTTATAAGTGTGCTGAAAAAGGCCACCAATCTCGTGATTGCATAGGAAAGAAAGAGGTTGTAAATGATGAATGTTACAATTGTAGAGAAATGGGTCATTATGAACATTAATGTCCTAATTTCCAAGAAATATTACCTCAAAAAAGGACATGGGAGCATGTCCAAGATTTTGTGATCACTACTGCTAAGGTTGAATCTCTGAATGACATGGTGGAAGGTAATTTAATGGTTTCCTAATGTTTAACCAATACTTTACTTGATTATGGATCATTACATTATTTCAAATCTTCTCATTTTTCTAAGAAGATTAAATATTTCCAATTTGATTTAACAAGGAATTTATCAGTCAAAACTCCTAATGGAAATATCATTGAAATAATGTTTTGGGAATCAATCCCCATTAGAGCATATAAATGTTATTTATCTATTGATCTCATCATCTTACCCCTGATTTAATTTGATATAATCCTTTGTATGGATAGGATTTCAGACCATGATGCAATAATTTATTATAATAAGAAAGAGGTTACAATATTTGATGATGATAAAGTGTACCTTATCTTTAGAGAAGAAACATCTACACATGAATCTTATCTAGATCCACCCCTAGTATCTCTAATAAATTCAATTATTTGGGAGGAAGATATTGAAATAACAATTGTTGTGGAAACTTATTCTCTAATAGAGGACATACATATTGTTCAGGAATATGTTGATGTGTTTCCAGATAATTTACATGGACATCCTCCAGAATGAGAAATTGAGTTTTCCTATGATTTAATTCCTGGTTCAAGGCCCATATCAAAGACCCCTTATAGAATATCCCCTATGGAATTATTGTAACTAAAGAAAAAACTAGAGGAATTTAGTAGTAAAGGATTTATTTCACCTAGTGTTTCACCATGGGAAACCTCTATTGTTTCTTTTGAGAAGAAAGGTGGATCTATGAGGTTGTCCATTGAATATAGGGATATGAATGTTATAGCGATAAATAACAAGTATTCCCTACTTCACATTGATAAATTATAAGATAAACTTCATGGAGATAAATATTTTTTAATGTTTGAACTTCAATCTGGATATCATCAGTTGTGTGTGAAGAAGGAATAAATTCTGAAAATAGCATTTCAAACCACATACCGGAATTATGAGTTTAAAGTAATGCCTTTTGGACCAACTAATACACCCTTTATTTTCATGGATCTAATGAATAGACTTTTCATGTAATAGCTTCATGAAATTTTAGTGGTATTTATTGATGATATCTTTGTATACTCAAAAAGCTATGAAGATTATGAAAATCACTTGTGCACTATTATTAAAATACTAAGAAGAAATGAATAATATGGGATTTTTAGAAAGTGTAAATTCTGTCATTAGAAAATTTCTTTTCTTATCCATATTGTCTCTAACGAAGGATTCTATATTGATCTTTCTATGAAAATAGCAATACAAGAATGGCCAGCACTGACAAATATAACTGAAGTATATAAATTTATTGGTTTAGAAGGTTATTATCGAGATTTTGTCCAAAAATTTTCCTGATTGGAAAACCCATTAATCAAGATCACACGTAAAGGGGTTAATTTTTTTTGATAAAAATCGTGTGAAGAATTTTTTGAAAAACATAAGATAAGATTAGTCAATGCTATTATATTCACTCTACCATCGGGGAATGATGGGTTTGTTATTTATAGGGATGCAAAAAATAAAGGGATTCATTGTGTCCTTATGAAGAATGATATGTTTATTTTCTATGCATCATGATAGATAAAAATTCATGAATAAAACTATACCACCCTTGATCTTGAGTTAGTAAATGTAATATTTTTCTAAAGATATGGAGACACTATCTCTATGTTGAAAAATGTGAGATATATACTAATCACAAGAGTTTGAAGTATATTTTCTCACAAAAATATATAAACATGAGGAAAATAAAATGGCTTTAACTACTCAAATATTATGATTGTACAATACATTACCACTCGGGAAAGGAAAATAAGGTGGAATATTCTTTGAGAATAAAGGATCCTGGAGTTTGGAATAAGATGAGATTTGAAAGAGATCATATGTTCATAGATCTAGTAAATATGGATATGGGAATAATCTAGGAAGGTGAAACATCAATATATTTTAAAATTATTTCCAAACCATATTTACTGTACAAGAAAGAACGTTCTCATAATGATGAAGAGGAGTTTCAAAAAAAATAAAGTTGTGAACGATGAAAGATTGATTGAATTTGTATATAAATATGTAATTTTGAAATTTGTCCAGAGACATTGTGTTCTTGACAGACCTCATTTAAAAATGGAATTGTTTGATGATTCCCATAGATCAAATTTCCCTATACACCCTAGTAGCACTACGATGTATAGATATTTGAAGTAACATTTTTGATGCGAAAACATTAAGATGAAGATTGCTGATAATGTGTCATGATGTATGGTTTATCAACAGGGGAAGGCTAGAAGACAACCTCATAGAGGATTCATGCAACCTATTCCCATACCTTAGTGTAAATGGGATGATATTACTATGTACATTTCCATGGGGCTACCAAAGACTACCAGAAGAAATGATGTAATATGGGTCATCGTTGATCTCCCTACCAAGTCATCACATTTTATTCTTGTAAGAGAAGATTTACCACTTGAACGTTTATCAATACTATATATTAATCAAGTTTTAAGACTTTATGGAGTACCCCTATTGATTTTTTCTGATCGTGATCCCTGTTGAACATCAAGATTTTGGAAAATTATTTAAAAGTCCTTGGACACTAAACTTTATTTGAGCACTGCCTACCACCATCAAACTAATGGAAAATCAGAATGGACTATTCCAACCTTAGAATAAATGTTGAAAATTTTCCCATTTGACATTAAAGGTATGTGGGATCAATATTTACCACTGGTAGACTTTTCCTAAAACAATATCTTATATTCAACTATTCAGATGGAACCATATAAAGCGTTATATAGATAGAGATGTCGCACACCAACTTGTTTGGATAATGTTGCCGAAAGAAAACACATAGTCCCAGAACCTTTTGAGGAAACAATGGAAAAGGTGATGATTATCCAAACACACATCAATGCAACTCAAAGTAGGCAACAGAGCTATGCTGATAAATGAAAGATGAATTTGGGATTTCTAGTTAGAGATCATGTTGTCTAGAAGGTATCTCCATGGAAGGGTGTTATACGTTTCGGTAAGAAGTGTAAATTATGTCCTAGGTACATCGAACTTTTCAAAATTCTAGAAGTAATTGGATTTTAAGCTTATTTTTTGGAAAATCCTCCATGTCTCTCCAATGTTGATGATGTGTTCCACATATCACTATTCATAAAATACATGCCTGGCCCGACACATGTACTTAGCTATAATGAAATATAACTGGAACTCAACCAATCTTATTACAAAAATATTATCATAATTATTGATACTAGGGAACAAGTGTTGACAAACTGAATGACTCATCTGGTGAATGTTCTATGGAGAATCCATAAGATGGAAGAGGTAACATGGGAACTCGAGGAACTTATGATGAAGAAGCATTAGAATATTTTTATGCAATAATATTCTAGAAAATTCAAGGTTGAAATTTTTTGAAGTAGGTAAGAATGTAACGCCCCAAGATTCCACGCTATGCTTCTCTTTGAATAATACAATAGTTTGTCTTGTACACAACTTTGAGTTCTAACACACAACGACCAATCAAACTAGCTGTAATGAGTAGTAATACCCATTTTTTTAAAATTTTTATATTTTAATTTTCAAAATGGACTTATAATTGGGATTTGGAATATCAAAATTATCTTAGGGTTATTTTTTGGTATTTTTTTGCAAACATTAAATTTTTGATGAATAGTGAAAAAAACTACGTTATTGTTTACAACCGACATTTTATTTAAATAATTAATATTTTATTTAAATTTATTTTAGGTAATAATATATTTATCATACATATATATGTTTAACATAATTCATTGGATTAATTTTATAATATATTAGTTTATAAAATTTTATTGAACTTTTTACCTTCTTTTACCCACCTTCTAGGTGAATTTCCATGTTTGCATAAAAAGTAATTTTACCACTTATGTGAATTAAATTTCAAAAATCTGAGAGACACAGTTGATATCATTAAGAATAATTTGGTACAATAAGATGAAAATAATTATTGGTGAATAGTAACTTCTGACTTTTAGTTACCATAGATAAAACTATATGTGGTAATTAAAGGTAAAAATGATGTTATAATTACCATAACACATGTCCTAATTCTATTGGATAAGTGAATTTCGACCAAAATCAACCATATTAATAAAATACAATCCTTTTGGTTTACTTGTATTAGATTAGGAAATTTATTATTATTTTATTTAAAGAAGAGTTAAAAGTGTTAAATTCATTTTTTAATAACTAAACTGTTTTTAATATAGGGTAACTAAACTGTTTTTAATATATGGTTACACATAAGATAAATTTGACTATAAATATTCATTAAATAGATAAAATTATTTCCTAAATAATTGTATTTTATTCATAATTTTAATACATTAAATAAAAAAATGTTATGAAACAATGGTGATGCATTAATAATATTATTAATGAATGATTAAACTAATTGATATTATAAATGACCAAATAAATGTAAATTGAGACTTATTATGAATTACACCATTTTTTTAGGGTAATATAAAATGTTAGTGTTTATTAAATAAATATTTTGATGTTATAAAGTTGGTACGACTTTCAGAAGAACAAAATACCAAATAGTGTAAAAATTGACATATATGAGTTTTTAAAAGAAATACTATATTATTAATTTATATAATATTCCTAAAAATATAAGGTTCAGCCAAAGGACTTAGTTAAGGTTATATATAATAATAATGAACCACTTGGGGTTCCTGTGGATTTTTATAGTATTTTTATTAACTATTTGTTATAATAATACAAGAACACTTGGTAAAAGATAAACTATTTAACGAAGAGTTAAATCAAACATATAAGGTTAATATGGTGACCAAATCCTGTATAAAACCTATTTGTTTAGTTTTTTCGACCCATACCCACCTTATCCTAAAAATAAAGATTTTTTGAGCCATTGTAAACCGAATATGATTGTATAATAAAATAATATTTCAAGATTTTCCTAAACTGCCCCTCACCTCTCTTATATGAGGGTGCTTCTCTTCCCTCAAAATCACACCTCCATAGCCATTTGTCTAGGCCACCCCAGCTCAAATATCTCCCAAATACCCTTAATTCGACCTATAGACCTTAGTTTGATCATAAATTCAACCTATGGAGCCCTTTTGTTCAACTCAAAAAGAATCACCCGAAGAAGATGTAATAATTTCACAACAATTTTCAAAGTTCCTTTCTTCTTCTGCTTCAAATTTCCTTGTTATATCCATAACAAAATAATAACTCCAATACCTTATACAAAATATTATGTCATTATAAATATGGTACAACTGTATTCATTATTCTATCCATCCTATGAAGGACAATTCACCATACCAGCGCATGTACGGATTACCGTCTCCACGTCGTGGTGTATTTTATTATTAAAACACTTCATTATTTGGATAGGTATAATAATGAGAATAAATTGTGTAAATAATAAATTTAAAATGTTAAGTATTATTTATGTATGATATACTATCCAATTACATACTATTTCACCAACAAATGAATGATATTTAAACTTGTGCATACGTACAGATTACCGTCTCTACGAATGCGATGAAATTTACTCTCCATCATAACCATTCAAGAATAATATTCATTTTCAGATTAAAAACAATTTTTATGAAATTAATATCATTCTAGATATGAATCAAATAAATTCTATCTGTAATATACATTTCTTATATAACCAAGAATATAATGGAAAATGAATTAGTTAACACCCGAAACGATGATACAATAAAAATATTATTAACAATGAAATATTAAAAGACCATATAAGATATTATATTTATGTACATGGTACTTGTATTATTTAATAACAATAATTTAACTATTATACAATATTTTAAATTACCATCAATCCAGTAAATGTACAAGGTAAGTGTTAATTTTACAATCTCTTCATTATCTGAGATTATTTATATGTAAGTATCTACTGGGACCTCTTTATCATCCACATCTATGTTTCTTAAAAATTTATTTCAAAACATTTTTTATATTTCATAGAATATATGTTTAATTTCATTTATACCCTTTTTTTACTTTCTATATAATTTTTATAATAGAATCATTTCGTCGTTTTCCAATCAAGGTCATTTATAACCTTTTCGACAAAATTATGGAATGATTTTTTCTAACTTATACGGAGAGTGCGACTATTTTCTGTAGTTTTTAAATATTCAATGATTCGCTTAAAATATTATTATAATATTTTCAAAATAAATATTTTCTTTTCTAATTATGTGACTTTTAAATGATATTAAAATAGAAAAATAAATTTCTCTGAAAAGGTTTTGATTTAATCTATGTCAACATACTTTGATGGATTTTACACTTGTTTGAAGTTAATTTATTATGTTACAATCTTCCATATTGTATTGAAGATTTTGTGACATTTTTTACTATGGATGTGTTATTTTTATACCATTTATTGTTTATTGTAAATCTATTGACCTTTATTATATTATATTTAATACGAATGTTTATGTTATGTTTCAATATTCTCATATGAGGAATGCATTGGACTTAGTAAGTGACGGTTGTGTCCTGCTATAGCTCTAAGATTCATCAGTAGGTTTCATGAGACAGGATAGTTTCATGGCCCAAGGCCTTGACAAAATCATATTTTTATTCTTGGAAAGAGGCCTTGACTATGTGGTTATGATATCTAGCATTATGCATTCCATCATTATGAAATTGGGTATTGATATTACATGTGATTATTCGACCAGTTAAATATCTAAGTGAATTAGTTAAAGGAATTATTTGGTTTATCTTTTCCATATTATACTGATGTTTATGTTTATAAGGCTTGTGTTTTAGTCTTATACATTACCTTGAATGTTTATGCTTACTGATGAATGTTCCCACCAATATTATTATCCTTACTGAGCATCTGAGAGCAACCATTTATATGTTTTATTTTTCCCCGGATACATAAAAGTATATTATGACTGACTGGTAAGGATAGAATATAGTAGATGAATGTGTTAAAAGGAGACACAATGTTGTTGTTTTTTATTTCATAATGTAATTTAAAACTTATGTTTGTATCTCGTACCTCCATGGATACAAAACTGATCGGTATTTCATTATTTGATCCCCTGTGATCATGCCAATGTTATGTAATAATGTAATGAATCAGGGTTACTAAGTTCGAGGCATTACAAATTCTTTGGCTGGGTATATTGCAGACCTCAACCAATTGTCACGGTATGCTCCAAATCTTATTTAGGATATTGACAGAAAAATCAACTGTTTTTCCTCAGGATTGAATCCATGATATCATAGGTCATTGACATCCCATGGATTAAAAATTTATGAGAAACGTGTCTGATGTGCTGAGGTAGTATAAATAATTTTTTCTAATGATCATGTGTATATTAAAATTATGCAGAAAAAGTGGTCAAGATGGAAAGTTATGGGTAAGAACCAATCCAATAAATATTATGTAAGAAATTTTATTTTTAGGTTTGTGAAAAGTGTTGTAAAAATAAACATGTAGAATGATAAAACAAAACTGGGAAGTGTTTTAGATGTGGTATGTCTCAACGTATGGCTAGAGATTTTAAGGAAAATTATCTAACAATTATTTCTGATAAGCACACAATAAAGTATTTAAAATGTTCTGAGATGGGTTATTATGTAAATACCTACCCAATACGAGATACAAATGATGGAAAACAACCATATTATATGAAAGAAATGAGAATTGAGATCACTAGGGACTACATTAGTAGATTTTGGTCCATCCAATGAAGTGGTTTTAGGTACTTTTTCTGTTTAATCATATTTTTATAATTCATAGTTTGAAACGAGGTTTATAAATTCTATTATATCTAAGATTTTTTTTGTAAAATGAAAATTTCACCTCAAGAAATGAGAATAGAACATATAGTTATAATAAAAAAGGTAATATTAAAAGAAAATGGAATTTTAATAATCTTCTTCTTGTTTTTTGTGGAAAGGCATTTCTTGAAGACCTTGTTATTTTTCCCTTAGTAGAGTTTAATGTCATTTTGGGTATGGATTTTCCATCTATTTATCATTCTATGATTGATTTTAGTACTAATGAAGTTGTTTTTTGGAAATAGGTTTAGTTTTTAAACAAAAATTAATCCATGAAATTGATAAAATATCAGGAAAATGAAAAACTATTAAAATATGGAAAAGAACATTATATGGATCATAATTTTGAAAAAAAGGGGAACTGTCGAGATTAAATATTTTTCCACAATAAATTAATACATGGATGATTTTCTTGATGATTTTCCCCATGTTATATCTGACTGAGAATTTCAATTTATTATGAATATAGTTCCAAATTCATAGAAATTTTCAAAACGCAGTTATCTAATGGATTAAGTGGATCTTTTTTAATTGAGAAATTAGTTACAGGAGTTTCCCAATAAAGGATTCATTTATCCTACTAATTATCTATGGTGTTTTCTAATTTTTTTAGTTAAAAATAATGATGGTTACATGAAAATTTTCATTGATTATAGAGATGTTAATGACATTAATGTAAAGAATATTTATCTATTACCTCAAATAGAAGACTTTTATGATCAATAGTAAGGATCTTAGAATTTTTCCATGATTGACTACCGATATAGGTACCATCATCTAAAGGTGGGAGATGATTAAATCTTGAAAATAGCATTTCATACTAGATATAGGACCCTTTGGTTTTACAAATTCCCCTATTATATTCATTGATTTTATGAATATAATATTTTTTGAATATTTGGATAAGTTTGTTATTTTTTATTGATGATATTTTTTATTTTCAAAATGATATGATGATCTTAAAAAACTAAGGATTTTATTGAAAATTATAAAAAAAATCAAATGATAATTTAGGAAATGTGGTTTTTTTAATGAGGCGACCCAAGTTTACCTCAAACCTAGAACCATCCCATTCTATTACATACCCAAAGTGAATTCCCAATACCCACAGGCTGGCGACAAGAACCTTGGTATCAAACAACATAACAGAGGGAACGATTTCGAAGAACCTAATCAAACACATGACATAAATGTATTTAAAAAATAACGAGTGGAAGATAAAAAAGAGTTATATGGCATAACTATATGAAAATAGTAGAAATAGACAATATAAAAAAATAACTAAAAAACCAAAGGAAAAGTATAACTGCAAAGGAACCATGCCAAAAATCTACTCCAAAAGATGTTATGAACGAACTCCCACCACCTCACCACCAGCTACCTAACTAGCTGACATGATCCACACTGCTTCACTATGGTACCTTTCATTTCCATTCATTAGATGAAAAACAATGGTTATCACACCATCGAAGAGGTGCACAGGGTGTGATGTAAAAAGCTCTGTCGAATCCCAACCAAGATTTCTATAACAAGCATCTATATAATAATTCATGCCTAATCATTTTTAGTAAAAGCATGGACTGAAAAGTAGTAATAAACTATTATAGAAAAAATTGTAATTATTTCCCTTTTTTCACACTTCTAAACAAAATAAGGTATATCAATTTTAAATCACATTTTCCATACAATTTTCTATATGAATAAACATGAATATCAATGCTAACATAGAAAGATTGGTGATACAAAACAGAATAACAAGTATCAAAACACTATGGAATTATATAGTTCTATGACATAGTCTACTCGTACCATAATAATCAAGTGGAAAATTATGATCCATGTCAAATAGGCCGAGGAAGAAGAGAAATAACCCATGAGTAAATACCCCACAATGTAAATATCGGTCTCCTATGACAATGAACTTGTGAAATAGAGAAAATCCATGAAACAAACATCCATGATAATCATAGAATAATTGATAATATACCATAGAAAAACCTTCCACCTAAGTACCCAAGGTAACCCATGTTCTATTTTTCACAATTCATTTCAATGCATGGAAACCCATTTCAAAAATTCCATTTCAATTCATTGAAAATACCCACTTTTTTCCATTTATCAATAACTAGAAAAACCCATTTATATTTGGAAACTATTTTCAACACACACAAAATGATCCTAATAATTCCATTTTTAAAATAATAAATAAATAAATAAAAATCAAGCTTATCGATATATGCTAGAGATGGAACCACCTTCCTCAGAACATGTGTCGTACTTGCCCAGAATGAGATCCACCAACATCAAAGCACAAAAATGTCAATAAAGTCCCTAGAATCAAATCCACATCAAGACTAGTTTAGTTTAGAATTATAGTTATCATGGAAAGAGAGTAAACCCACATACCTCAAAAACTAATTCTCATAACACCACTACCAATGGAATAAAAGGCCTCAAGAATGATATCACACAATAGATCTAGGATGCAATCAAGAAGAATCAATATCATTAGACTGAAGGATCCAATAATTCATCCAAATTATTATACTATGAAGAAGGGCATCAATGGAATGGTAAGGTTACTCACCTAGATAAACAAACCTCAAACACAATAGAGATAGAGTGTTGAATGGATTGATCTAGAAGGGGTTGAGTCTCTCAAAAGTTTCCTAGAACTACCTTAGGTTGATATCCATGAAGAAATACTGAAGGAACTGGATCAAAATAGCTTCACACTATATTTAAAAAAGTATGTGGGCTGTTATATGATGTGTAAACTCCACGATCCACATAAACCAAAAAAATCGTTGCCTCAGATAAAGAACTGAACTTGTAATAACTCACATAGTGTAAGTAATGGTCACAACATGTTACCTTTCACAGCATGAAGTCACCTTTCACAACATACATCCAGGAACCATTACATTGCGTGTAACACATTTAAACGACATTTATATTATCTATAGCGTATTAATATAGATAGTTATTTGTTAAATTCAAACAAATATCTAACTTCAGCATGATAGGTATCCTCCTAATCTCAAAGAAGGGGTAAACCACTTCCAAGTTAGGAGAATACCTAATTAAATAGTAATGGGAAGTTACAAAATCTCCACCATAGAAACTTTTCATCATCAGGAAGTCATGTGGAATATGTAATCCCCAAACACAGATGAGGCCATTTCTCCATTATCAATGATTAATGTTCCCAAGTCTCATGATAATCTAATCCTTCTTTCCAAAGAACTCTTACCAACAGAATCAACTTCCCATGAAAGAATTTAACTTGAGTGTTGCTAATATCAATTGTTTTCTCCAAAAAAAATCATATTAATTTAACATAATTTCATCCCAAATAAGAATGTGAGCAGGATTTGGGTGATATTTCATAATATTAGACATATGAAAAACTTCATTCATACCTTTAATCTGAACCCAAAATGTTATCTAATATGAAACTTGTCCAAGCTACTCAGTGACCTCAAATGGTACAACATATCTCAGATCCAATTATCAAAAATTTCCAAGTTGATGGTGAAATAATTGAGGAGAAACTTTCAATAAGAACCAGTACCATATAGAGAACAAACAGGGTTGATTCCATCGATCAACATATGATTTCAGTCATCTCTGGTATGTAACCAGATGTTGTTGTACATCTTGAATCTTTTTGAATGTTTTCTGAATGAAACATGGTCTAACTAATGATACTTATCCCACCTAATACCAACAAAGAGCTGATCTACATAGGAGAACAAAATACATCTCAAAGTGAGACATTCTAATTGACAACTGATAATTGTTATTATAAACAAAATAAACTTGTCCCAGATGACTATCCCATGATCCTCCAAAATCCAAGACAAAGATGTAGATCATATCTTCAAAGATCTAAATTACTCACTCTGTTTGAACCTCTATCTATGGACAGTAAGTTGTCATAAACTTGACTCGAGTTACCATATCCTCTTGGATAATCCCCTAATAACCTCAAGGTAAACCTATGATACCTATATGAAACAATAGTTGAAGTACTCCCATGTAACCTCAAAATCTCTTAAACATATGGATTACGCATATCTTCAACTTTAGTGGTGTATTTAATTTGAATTAAATGAGCATACTTAATTAACCAATCAACAACCACCCAGATAGAATTCCTTCCTTGGGGAGTCCATGGTAATCCAATACAAAAGTCCATGGATACCTCATCCCAATTCCAAACCACCACTGGAAGAGGTTGTAGCAACCCTCATGGTTTCAAGTTCTCTACCTTCATCTATTGGAATGTGTAGCAGTAGGACACATAATCCATGGTGTCACACTTCATACCTGGCCACCAAAATCACTGACTCATGTAAAAAAACATTTCTTCAATGCCTGAATGAACAACCTATGAATAGATATTCCAATTAAAAAAGAAAAAACACTTCATGTATGTTTGTACAACAAACTGATTCTTAATGTGGACCATACCATCTTAATAGAGAGACCAACTCAAAACAGTCTTCCCACCATAAAGGATTCATTACTTTTTCTAAAAGTTATCATCTCGTTGAGGAATTTGTAAAATAGACAATAGTAGAGATGATAATAAATGAACACTCATTACCACCATGCACGAAATGTCCTCCTAATAATCTAGATTCAAATAAATAAAAATCCCTATAAGATTCCACTCTTGCTTTGATTGAAGAACATTCTGTGAAAATAATTTCCAACTAAGAGGGCTCGAAACAACGTTCCCATTTCGTAGGGTGCAGGTGATTTTGATGTCAAATGTTTGAAGGTATTCTACCATCTTCTCTGACTGCGATTCATGTCCTTCTAAGAAAATATATAGCTCAGTCTCTTATGATCACATAGGATAGTGGACCTTTCTCCAAAAATATAGTGATTCCAACAATTAATTAGAATCATGACTACATCAAGATCTAAATCAGGAGTGGGGTAATTATTTTCATGTGGTAAAAGATGAAGAAATCCATAATTTAGAAAATGTTTTCCTACATAAACACACATCTAAAAATAGCACCAAAGGCAAAGTAAAACACCATATAATCCTTACTGGACTCATGTATGAACAGAATAAGAGCTGATGTCAGATGCATTTTCCTATTCATCTAAAGAAGTCTTACACTTTGCATCCATGATGAGCCTCAGTTCTTTCCTAATAAGACCTGTCAAAAGGTGATTCCAACATAGATAATTCCTTGAAAAACTGTTAGTAGTTTCTTGAATGACCAAAAAATATTAATATCTCAATGGAATTATGTAGTTCTTTCCTTTTAAAAGAGAACTTTTACCTTCTCTAAATCAACTAATTAGCGGGGTTCAGAAATTCTGTGTTCCATGAACTTCGCTTCTTGAATCCAAAAAACTACATTTCCAAATATCTCCATACAAATGGTGAGTTCTCAAAATTACTAGAAACAATGTCAAATGGGAATCATACTCACTCAAGAATTTATAATAAACAATAATAATCATCTACAAATACTACAAAAAATGTGTAAATATTTTGATGGAATATTTAATTCATTAAAACCATAAAAACAACTTGAGTGGTAGTTAGACCTAAAGGCATTTCAAGATAACCATAATGGCCATTCCTGCTCTTAAAGGATATATTTTTATATCAGACTCCCAAACTCTGAGATGATGATAACCCAGATAAAGACCAATCTTTGAAAACCACTTTACCTCCATTAATTGATCAAACAAATCAATAAAACAAAGCAAAGGATATTTCTTCTTAAATATTACCCTATTCAATATCTGATAGTCCACACAGAAACAAATTGAACAACACAATGAAGGGAATTATTTCTCCCCACTTGATCAGACACATGGAATATATGCACAAGAAAAAGGAACAATAGAAGATGAAAAGGATATATATACCATAACATTAAGAAAAAAACATAAATATAAAACTGAAAAATTAGATAAAAATCTAAGGTAAAAGTCCAACTCTAAAGAAACCAAGACAAAAAACTACAAAAAATGATGGAATCGATGAACTCCCACCAACTCACATCCATCTACCCATCCAGATGACACGAACCTCACCTCTTAACTATGTAACCTTCTCATTCCTTTCCTTGAATGAAAAAAAATGTCTGCACAAGACTGAGGATGTATTGAACGTGTGAGCTAACTTTCTTAGTAGGATCCCACCCATGTGTTCCATAATAATACTCAGTATAACAATTCTTGTATGATCATTTTATGTAAAAACATGGAATGATAACCTGTAATGTAGTTTTATAGAAAAAATGGTAAATAATATTCATTTTTACATAATTCAAAAAAAGTAGGTATATAAATTTCAAAGCACATTTTCCATATCACTTTTCACAAAAACAAGCATGCATATAAATGATAAGTCATAAAACTAATAAATAAAAAATAGAAGCATAGGTATCACAACACCAAGAAATACTACAGGTTCATGATACAAACTATGTGTACCATAATAATAAACTAGAAAATACTGATCTGAGAACCACATGAAAATTAAGAATTGGAATAACCAATGAGTAAACCCCCAAAATGTCAATATCTACACCTAGAACAACGGGCCTTGGAAAAAGTGGAAATCCTAGAGACAAACCTCCTTATTAATCACAGAACAATGGATTATGGCCTCAGGATTAAATTTCCCCTACGTACCAAAGGTAAACCATGTACTCTTTTTCAAAATTCATTTTAATGATTTGGAAAACAGTTCAAAACCATTTCACAAATCCCATTTCAATGTAATGAAAAAACCAGTTTTCGTTCTATTTTTTAATAACATAGGAAAAAACAAGTTCTTTTCAGAAAGTCTTTTCAACAGACACAAAATGATAATGCCAATTCCATTTATAAATCAATTTATAATGAAAGAACAATCAATATTATCAAAATAGGATAGAGATAGAATCACATAACTTAGAACATGAGTCTCACTTGTTACTAATGGGATCCACCAACAAAAAAAACCTAAAAACATAAAAGAATGCCCTAGAATCCTATCCACATCAAGATAGATTCATTTTAGAATAATATGGGTCAATATATGAGAGGAAACCTACATACCTCAAAGACGAAAACCCACCTTGCTAGGAACTATGGAAGAAAATGTCTACAGAATGATATCACTCAATAGATCACGATAGAAATCAAAAAAGAATCACAAACATTAGAACAGAATATCAAAAGATGCCACCCAATAACTATAATTTGATCAAAGTAAATTAAGGAACAAAAAGGTTACTCACCCAGAGAGAACCACTACAACCACTATAGATATTGAGTGTTGAAAAGATCGATTTAGAAGTGGTTAAGTCTCACAAAAATACACTAGAACTTCCTTTGGTCGACATCCATGAAGAAAATGTGAAGGAACTGAATCAAAATTGCTGGACATTGTCTTTAGAAACATTACACATTCCGTTACATGATGTGTAAGCCTGTTACAAGAAATTTAATCCCCACGATCCAAATAAACAAAAAATCCATCAACTCATATTAAAAACAGTCCTTTTAATAACTCATGTCATGTAAGTCATGGTTACGACGTGTAACCATTCATAACAAGAAACATCTTTCATGACTTCCATCCAACAACCATTATGTGACGCGTAACATATTAGCATGGAATGTAACTTCTCTGGAGCCTAAAATGTTGATCCATTATTAGTGAAATTCCAAAAAATCTCTAATTTCACCATTATAGGTATCATCCCAATCTCAATGGAAGGGAAAATCACAAAGAGGTTAAAGGAGTACCTAGTAAAATAGTAATGGGACATTACATTTTTTGTTGCAACATATTTCTTTTCATGGGAATATTATAAATAATGATTGGATAATAGATGATATTACTAAAGAAAAAGTGGATTTAGAATAGATAACACATAAAACTATTATAGGTATTCATAATTTCTTGTATTAAAAGGTTATTACAGATGTTTTATTAAATAGTTTTCATAGTTACCTGCCATGCTAACTCTGTTAATAAAAGAATGGGTTATATTTATTTGGAAATAATAATGTGATGTTTTTTTCATGAATTGAAGAAGTGATTAGTGTATTCTATAGTTATGGCCATTTCTTTTAGAAATAGTGTATTTTTTGTCTACAATTATTCTTCATTGAATGGTTATGGTGGTGTTTTGATGTAGTTGTTCAGGTAATTGCTTATGATTGAAGACAACAGAAATGTAATGAGTTAAATTATACCACACAAGATTCGGATTTAAGAGATGTGGTTTTTTCTTGGAAAATTTGTAGGCATCATTTGTGATTATCCAAATGTGAATATATATTGACCACAGTATTCTGAATTATATATTCACTCATAAGGAATTAAAAATGTGATTGAGAAAATGGCTTGATATGATAAAGGATTATAATTTCATCATCAATTACCACCCTAGAAATGTAAACCAATTGTCTAATGTCGTGGGTTGAAAACATCAATAATAATTTACCATGTTAAGTTTGGAAAAAGACCCATTGATTACTGATTTGATGAATTCTTTCTTAGAATATTTTTTTAATAAATTACTCTGTTTTCTTTCAAGTGTAAGTATAGTCATCTCTCTCAGATAGAATTTAGAAATTGTATAATGATGACTATGGGATACATAAAAAAAGGTATAATTGGTTAAAATGGGTATGTTACCAAAATTTAACATTTATAGAGATTCTATTTTAAGATTTAGAATGATATTATGTGTTCCATCTGATTCCCAACTGAGGAAATAATTTTTGGTTGAAGCTCATAGTTCTCTATTGTCATTTCATCCTGGCACTATTATGATGTAAAACTACCTTTAGGAGTATTATGGGTTTGATGGAGTGAAAAAATATATTTTAGATTTTACCATTAATTTTTTACATGTCAATAGTTAAATAAGAGCAACAACTACCAAATGGGATGATTCATCCTTTTCTAATGCGAGAGTTGAAATGGAAAAATATATACATGGACTTATTGGTGTGACTACAAATGACTTCTTGGGGCAACAATACGATTTGGGTTATTGTCAATTAACTTACTAAATTTTCACATTTCATTCCAATTTTAGATACTATGTATTTAGATCGTCTTTCTCAATTGTACCTCAACATTATTATTATGGTACATGGTGTTCCTCTTTCCACTAAATCTGACCATGATCTCTGGTTCACTTATAACTTCTGGAAAGGCCATCAAAAGTAATTGGGAACATAATTAAATTTAAAGGTGTTTTTTAAAGGATGATTTCAATGACTTTTTTAAATTTATTTCAAAATGAAATGGATATTTTCCACGATAATTTTTTTAGAGATATTTTTTTAGTTCTTCGACCACAACAAAACTTATTGTTACTCTAATGGGTATACGTCATATTGATATCATCCATATTCTTCCTCTATATGGATTATTATTATTTTGACCAAGGATAGTGTGGAAATTAACTTCCATGAATCATATTTGTATTCATTAATATCCCCAAGAGTTATTCACTTTATAGTGATTGTCGAACATTAAATGTACCCAAAATATAAAATTTCTTTCTCAGGGATATGATTATCTCCATAACTATATGCCATATTTATATACAATTTATATTTTGAATGTTATTTTTTATATCATTGGAAACTTTGATAAATCTGTATTCTTTAATAAATATGGATATCTGATGATAAGAATCATTTTTAAATTGAATATTCGATATTTTAGGAATGATTTGGTCCTAAAGACATGGGTGGGGTCGTATTTAATGATATCACATTGATGCATCGTTAGTCTCATTTGATGAATCATCTGTCTAGCCTTAGCTAAATGGGTTTCTACCCATCAGTTATAAATAGCCTTTTGAGTGGTATTGACAGTAATGGTTCCATATAATTGGAAAAAATGGCTTTTAATAACTAATAAATTCATTCATTTAGATTCAGTTATTATTATTCATAAGATTTTTAGAATTAAAAAATTAATGGATGCATTTTATTCACAATTTATTGCTTAAATGGAATGGTTTTTAGTTATTTAACGTTAAATATTCATTATTCTTTATTTAGTTATTTAAATGGAATGTTTTCTCACTTATTTAACATTACATATTGTTTGTTATTATTGATTTATTATTACTTCAACTATTCTTATCCCATACTGAGTATTTAATCTCATCCTTTTCTGGTTTCATTTAACCAAGATTCTATTAAAAAATCAATTTAAAACTGAATTTTTATTATTTTTTATATTTTTGTTTGAAAAATAAACTTAATTTTTGAAATCATCAATTTAAAATTATCAAAGGGAGATTTTTATTTTTTTATTAGAAGCTTAATTTTTTGAATTTTAGTGGAAGAACTAAATTTAATTGAGAAAAAACATTTCATCTAAATAATATATAACATTAATGTAAAGGCCTTGATTTTACATGTATTTTTTTAAATATATGGATTTATTAAAAGTCTTTGAAAATTAATGGTTTGTGATTTTGAGGCACGGAGTGCATGGAATAAATTTTTGTACTTCTTTTTAAGGTACATTCAGTAAACATGATAGCGACATTTCTTATATTTTGAACTAGTGATTGGACTAAAAATATCCAGGAACCATTGAATCCAATGCACCAGGATTCTCTTAAGGGAGGCTTCACATCGATCGTTGTAGTTTGGGGGAAAAAGTTAGATTTTGGACCTTTATAATAATAATAAATTAACAGTGGTATTTTATTTGTCTCTTTCTCTTTTCTTCCAATGGTCAAGAAGTGATGGCGGGACCAACAACACGTCAATCCATTAAATGGTTTGACTACCCTTTATTCTTGTAATCACATTGTTTTAATTAGCAATGTTGCTTAATTAAATGAACCCCATTAATTTCATGTGTGTTACTCACCATCCCCTCTCTTATTTATATGTGGATTGGGGAGGGGTGTTGGCACGTCTTCACTAAGTGACAAAGCTCTGGAAAAGTAACATGATGCCAACCACTTGGAGGATGAGACTGGTTTTAGCAAACTGTGATGAGCGCCACCAAATCCCAAACTGAAGATAATGAAGAAGGAGGTTTTGATGATCGTTATCAGCGAACGTCTCTTCTAGGTAGGGTTTTATTTCGTTTAGTATTAAAAATAATTTTTGAATCTTATTCTTCCCTCATGTTACCAGGCTAACACTGAGGGAACCAGGCAAAGGAATAAGACTCAGACCCTCCTATACTTTGCTGAACT